>QMIH01001464.1:115219-142929 GCA_003987875.1 Clarias batrachus
TAATAATTGCCCGTAGTGTGTGAATGAGTGTTTGTGTGTGTGTGTGTGTGTGTGTGTGTGTGTGTGCCCTGCGATGGATTGGCACCAAGTCCAGGGTGTACCCTGCCTTGTACCCTTGCACCCCCTCCCCCCCACGACCCTTCATACAGGATAGAGCATTTTAGACAATGAAGGAATGAGTGACTGATGAATCTTGGCCTGTCCACGTTCCACTCGGCACATTGGAAGACAGATACTCCCCACCCTGCAGAAATATCTGTTGTTTCTATGGCAGTTACTTAAGGGGTCAGGTTACCAGCCGATTGTCATTCACACACTACGAGAAATTTGCGAACGGCAAGTAGCGTAACCTGTGGAAACCTGAGTACCAGGAGGAAACCCACTGAGCATGAGCAGAACATGCAAACCCTATGTAAACAGACCAGAGGCGCGGAATCGAACCTGAACCCTGCAGGTGCAAGGCAACCGATATCTATTTGTCCTTCCATTTCTTTAATGCTTTTCTCCTTTCTATTTTAGAATAATTAAGGCACTTTTTAAAAAATGCTGACTTTAATGTAACTGCAGGTTCTATGTGGGTACCTAATATTGACCATCAATAAAAAATAAAAAAAAATAGGGGGAAAAATCCTATTATATCTGGGGAAATATTACTGTACCCCTGTACATACAGTACCAAGACAATCCCATTTTGAAATCATTAGTCAGAGCCCATTGACTTCCTTGGGTTGTCAGAGCATCTACCTTAGAATTTATAGCCACCATCTAATGCACTGCCTCAGGTGATTGTAGTTGGGGATTTGTGCACACCTGATGCCTGAGGGACCATGGCTACCAGCCAGCTAATGCAGAATGAAAAGCTTGATTACCACCGAAGGTTATTTGCACTCTGTTATGTTTGGAATCAATTCAAGCACATAAAAAAAGATTAAGTGTTATTTGCAATTTTAGCAACGGATTCACAACATTGGCTTTAAGAATGGCAAAAGGCTGCGTAATGGATAAAACCTGACTGGTCAAAATAATCAATGGCAGGGTGGGGTGATGTGGCCTGAAGTTGATTATTTTCCTATAACAGGACATCCTTGACCATTTTATCCTTTAGTCCTAGAGCAGAATCCTGATGCCGACAAAGAACAACACGATGCTTTCGCCTTTTATCCATTTATAGCTCCATTTAACGTTATGAAACCTACATCAAACAAGGCACTTCCTGTTGTCACCTATGTTACAGCAATTACTCTCAGTTAATTCCCTCACCAGACTCTTTTATCTCTCTCTCTCCTAAAGGTAATAAGACAAAATTGCAGCTTGCCAAGCTGCTGGGGAAGCATACGATGCAACATTATCTATCCTGGAGATTTTCTTGCGTTAAACGTAACACGCAGAGCTTCTGTTACAAAGTGCACCAGTGCACGCCATACAAAAATGCCAAATACAAATACAAAACAATACAAATACCCAGCATTTAGGCATCACTGTACTATAAAAAAAGATAATATGTCAAAACAAGTGCATTAATGCGTATATACTGTACACATGGCGTACATATTATCTGATGTACCATCATATAAAAGAATTCAACACCTTCTAACCAGTTAGAATTATGCACCGCACTTTGAAATATTAGAGTTTTAAACAATTCATCAAGTCTTGCGAAATAAGTCGCACCTGTGCAGGCTGTTGAATGTTTTTCCATTTTATATTTAAGAAAAGAAGAAATGATTAATGGGATCATCATTAATTAATCAGTGCTGTTGCCAACATGAAGTGCATCATCCATAAATAACACAGCACTGTATCTTTGGAAAACTTTTTTGAAATTATTTATTTATTTATTTAAATAAAGGTCATTGCAGAAGCGGAGAAAAGAATTTTAATCGTGAGATGCTTTCTGGAAACTGGGAAGAACAAGTGAAATGTATAAGAAAATACCCTTCGTGACATTCAGACGGTAATTTTATCATAAGAAAGAGAAGAGCAGCGGGAGCAGATATACTGTAACTGTGATATGATCTTTTCTACTAACATTGTAATGTACAGTGCACACGGTAAATGTTCACCCAATTTCAAGTTTTCCACATTTTCCGCAAGTTTCATACGTACCTTAAAATGCGTTAGGACCTTTCCCCCCTTTCTACACACAATATTTTATAATCACAAAGTGATAAAAAAAAAAAAAACGGAAATATCCCATTGACTTTTTTCTGATTCCTGCAATTGAGCTCTGGTGCATCCTACTCCTATCAGGGGTCCTTGGAATGTTTCTAGGACTTGATCGGAGTCCACCTGTGCCTAAATGAATTCACTGGACATAATTAGGAAAGGCACACACCTGTCTATATAAGGTCTTTCAGTAGATGTTGTGTGTCAGAGTGAAAACGAAGCCATGAGGTTGGGAGAATTACCTGACAAGAATGTGTCAAGCCATGAGGTCAGAAGGATGCAAGAAGATTTCTGTAGCATCAAAGGTGCCCAAGAGAAAATTATAATTATATTTCAAAAGGAAGACATTTGGAACAACCAACAGTCTTCCCAGATCTGCCACTTCTGCCAACCTGAGGAAACAGGGTGAAGGCTCATGGTCAAAGAGGTAACCAGGAACACAAGGATTATTAGAAATGAGATCCATAGTTTGCTTATGGAGATAGAAGAGTGTTACAGAAGGACAACCATCACTGCAGCATTCCATCGGTCACGCCTGTATAGAAGGACATGAGGACAAAAGCTATTTCTTAATTAAAAAAAAAACATGTGAAAGTCCACTGGGAGTTTGCCAAAAAGCAACACAATTCCAGGCAACCAACCAGGCTGTTCATCATCTTAATAAAAGCCTCCCTACAGTCAAACATGGTGGTGGCAGCATCATGCTGTGGGGAAATGTAGAATGCAGATAACTATCAAGTGGTCCTGAGTGAAAACCTTCTCCAAAGTGCTCAGGCTCTCAGGCTGGGCATTTCAAGACAATGACCCAAAGCATTCCACCAAAAAAAGGCTGTGGACTGATGCCGTCCATCCACTCTGGCTGAGTTTAAACGATTCTGCCAAGAAACTTCCAAAAGAAAGGTGTGCGAAGTTTGTAGCATCGTTCACAATTGCCATGCTGCCAAAGGTGTTTTAACCAAGTACTAAGTGAGGGGTCTCACTATTAATACTTGTTCAGTATAAATAGGATATTTCAGTCTTCGGTATTATTATGATTATGATTATTAATAAGGATTTTAATCCATTTTAAGATGAATTTGAAGCGTAAAATGTTAAAAACCTCAAAAGATGCTTAAAAGAACTTTCTGTGAGCACTGTGCATGTGTGTGTGCATGTGTGTGTGTGTGTGTGTGTGTGTGTGTATCCCACATTCTCCATAATGCAATTTTATAACCTTGGGTATTGGACAATGTTTTTTTTTTTTTTTTTACATAGGCAAGAATGTAATTAATGTTTCAACAAACAATTATGTAATGATTTGACTAATTTTCTTATTATGAGATGATTTATTATATTTACTATAATAACCTCACCTGTAAACTTAAAATGACAGTTTAATTGGTATTCCCATAACAGCAGATTGACTATTTACTGTGTTTAAACAAAATTCCAATTAAAAAACATAGCCACAAGGAACAATTATTATTGGGAGAAGCACTAGCATATAACACCTATTGGCAGATATTTCCACATGGTTTGGTTTTCTTCACAAGCTGTGAATGCATTTAAAACCAAGACAGTTTCTTCTCAGAGGACCTTGGAGATGACACATGCTGCAATTAAGGAATGCAGTCTGTAAGTCATAAAAGTGACACATTTTAAGGGTTATTGTGATTCTTCCTGTAAAATCTGAAGTGTCCTAAAAGGGACATACTAACTACTGTAGAAATGAAACACCTTGAATCATTGTACACCAAAGATAGAGCTCGTTGTTATGTAGGGAGTTGGGGCAAGTTGGAAGTGTAGACTGTTCTTTAATGAAGTAACATTATAAAAAATAAATACAAAATTGTAACAGCAACATGAAGAAAACTGTGACTATGGCAGGGAAAGAACCTATACGCTAACACAGGCTAACATACGCTAATGGAAATGATCGAGTCATCAGTAACAGATACTGTACACCAGACTAGCAGGGGTGACAAAAACAGTGAAAATCACAGAATCAAGACCAAGACCTTCCTGAAATATGGATTGTAATTAGAAAGACTAAGCATGCTCAATATTGTGCAGGTGAAAACGGTTAACTGATTGACAGTGGCAGATGAGATGCAATGGATACTGGGACATGGAATCTGGAAACAAATCTCAGCACAAATCTTCCATAGAGCAAAAGTCAAAAGAAATGCAAAATCAGGTTACAAATATGAGAAAACCGTCACACTTACATGTGCTACTATTAATCATACAGTAACTGAAACACAATGATAATTATTTGGCACATCAGTTTTGCCTCATAACATGACAAGAGAAAGATATGTAATATACAGAGTTACTGTAGGCAAGGTACAGTAGGTATTATAGATTTTTACAATTTGTGCAAATTTGAAAAAAAATATGTGTACAAAACTCAGGGCATGTCCTCATAACCGTGTTTTTATTCATGAAAATTTGATTTTGTGTTTCTAACATAAGGCTCTTCAATCTTACTTTGCTAAGCAGCCCAAAAGTTTAATGGTCTCTATTGGGTAAATAGAAACCTGCCTAGTCTGTCTTTTTAAATGTGCACTGTATCAACTGATGTGTAAGCTCATAAAGTCTCAAAGGAAACTGAAATAGCATTTGTGAGTTGTATAGCGCCACCTAGCTAAGGTCTTATTAGACTAATCATTATCAGATTGTAGCTGTAAATTGTGTAAGTTTGGTGTCCTACAAGGTTCGGTTTTAGGCCCACTGTTTTAGTCACTCACTCACTCATCTATTACTGCTTTATCCTGGACAGGGAGACAATCCATCGCAGGGTGCACACACACACACACACACATACAGTACACACACTCACTCACTCATTCACACACTGTGGGCAATTTTGGGAACACCAATTAGGCTAATATGCATATCTTTGGAGGAAACCAGAGTACCTGGAGGAAACCCACCAAGCACGGGGAGAACATGCAAACTCCATGCACACAGAGGCGGGAATCGAGCCTGGTGGGAATCGAACCCGGACCCTGGCGGTGCAAGGCGACATTGCTGCTTATTGAAGCCCTTATTCTTAATTATGTGTATATAATAATAATAATAATAATAATAATAATAATAATAATAATAATAAAGAGAATAGGAATAATTAGATTTTTTGGTTAATTCGATTGTTTTCTAAGGATCATGTGCAGAAATTTGCCACAGAAGTTCTTAATTTGCCTGAGATTTCCTTAGATTTAGCTATAGCTGGGCACCCTGTGTTCAGAAAGTAGAAGTCCTGGCACACATTTGTTTCTTCCATTAATTAAACCAGCTGATTCTAATTAGCACAACTCTCTCCAGATAGGCTAGAAATAATTAGTGAAATCACCTGTTTTGTGCACAGGGAGACCTATACAGCCTGGGCAAAACAAAACAAAAGCAATCATGGAGCATTGGAAAAGGTCATGTAGTTCAGCTTTACCCCGCATCAGAATGATGGGTGCATCTGGATAAGAGCCAATGGATTGTTTTCTTTCCTCCTGGCATGGGCATATTCCAAACGATGCCAGGATTCATTAGGCTTAAATTGTGAAAGAGTGGTTCAGGAATCACGAGACATCATTTCGACAGAGTCATGACATTCACCCCAGTGAGAATCTTTGGGATGTGCTGAAGAAGACTGTACGCAGTGGGACGATTCTCCCATCATTAGTACAAAATCAAGGTTAGGAATTAAAAGCTCTAGACTGAAATAAACATTGTGACATTGCATAAGCTTATCGAAACAATGCCAGTTTCGATAACAGTGCAGTAATCAAAGTGAAAAGCAGTCCAGCGAAATGTTGTGTGTGAGGTTTTTTTTTTTTTTTTTGTCTGGACAGTGTCACTAATCTTAATGACCTGTGATTAAACAAAATAATTATGTTTTGCTTATCTCATAAATGACCACAATCCCAAGTGACATAGCAGTGGTTGCACCTAGTGTTAATAAAAAAAAGAAAGAAATACCAGTTTGTTGTTTTTCTTTCTTTGGATCTAGTGTCCCATGTCTCTAATCTCAGCACAATTATTTTTCAATGCACTATTTTTGTTTGCAACAGAAATCTTTAACTTGCCTTAAAAGTGTTCATCACATGACATTAGCCTTGCACTTATAAGCTATATGCATCTCAATAAATTAGAATATCATGGAAATTCTATTCTTCTACTTCTTATTATTTTTTTATTTTTTTTTTACCATAAATTCCAAAAGTAAAATTCAGATAACCTAGAATTATTAAATGTAAACTGAAATATTTCAAACCTTTTTGCGTTAATTCTAATGATTATGGCTTATAACTGATGAACATCAAAAATCCAGTTATACAAAATATTAGAATATTTTCTAAGATCACTCAAAAAGATCCAACTTCTGAAAAGTCTTTTAGTTTATGCACTCACTCAGAGGTCCTTTCGCAGGAATTGTAGCAGACTGCGGCGCTGCTGAGGCGTTAATGAAGACCAGGTAAGTTTAATATTAGTTTTCAGCTCATCTTTATTGTTGGGTTAGGTGTTGCTCATCTTCCTCATGACAATACCCCATTGAAATATTTCACTTGTGTAATGAATCTAGGCAACAATACAATAACAATAATCACATTTTTTTTAGATAGACTGCATATACTGTATGTACATGTCAATCTGACATAACCTTAAAAGCACCTAGATTTTCGGTGCCATGGGGGCGTCTCTGGTCCCTTAAGGCATGGCTGCATGGGCCCTCTGTGGTGTCTGGCATCACTTTGATCATGGATCGTTTGTATGCTGGCTGTTATAAGGGGGCCTCCGTGGATCAGGTTTGTCTGTCTGGCGCATCCCTTGGATAATTGATAGGTTTGGGATTTGGGGGCTGGATCATAACCTTGAACTCTTTGTTTGTTATGCTTTGTTTGTTATGCCCCATACACAGCAGCCTGTGATGCATAGGAAGTTTTGATATCTTTCTGACTTTCTGTCATGGCTGTGGTTAATTTTTTTTTATGGTTTTGCTACATTAGCTTTTCTGTTGCATTTGGCCAGAGAAGCCAGCATTTGGTTCCCATTGGATAGATGAGTCTTGAGTGCCCATGCTTTTTGATATGTAATTCATAATCAATGTACTTTAATTCACTTGGTGGTGGTTTTAAAGTTATGGCTGTTCATTTTACAATTAATGTGTACTGTATCGATTGTTTACCTCAGCGTGCAAGGGAAACTCCATATTGGTTGCACCAGCCTTCTACCCTTTATCTTGTTGATAGTTAAACCACATTTAAATTCATGTTTACATTTTGGACTGAGCCTGGGTGCTAGACTACTACCCTAATCCTGGCTACAACAAAAGTATAATTCGGGCAAGATACCTTTCCAGAAGATCATTGGTGTCACTCTTTTTCTGTAATAATGTGCTGTAAATATCTTCACATTGACAAAGTCTTCGACCAGAATGGGCACACACCATTCAACTTTCAAGTTCATTAGAACAGATTTGATTTAAAAGGGTTGACTTAACAATGTTGCCATCATTGGCTAGTGCCCTAGTAAAGACTCACTCATTTACTCATTGTCTATACTGCTGTACAGGGTTGCGAGGAGGCCTACCATTGAACCAATACAGGGTTTCCTACCATTGGACCACCAATGCCTCTATTGAATCAGGCATATTCTGTACATCCTAACAGTTGAGGGTTAAGGGCCTTGCTCAAGGGCCCAACAGTGGCAACTGGGTGGTTGTGGAGTTTGAACCTGGGACCTTCTAAACCGTAGTCCAATGGCTTAACCACTGAGCTGGGGCTTGGAACCTCACTCACTCACTCACTCACTCACTCATCGTCTATACCACTTAATCTTGTATTCAGGATCGCTGGGGGGCCTGGAGCCTATACCAGGAGACTTAGGGGCATAAGGCGGGGTACACCCTGGACGGGGTGCCAATCCATTGATGGGCATACATGCTCTACATACACACACTTAACCAATTGGCCTAATCTCCAGGTAGGAGATTAACCCACCGAGCACAAGCAGAACATGCAAACAGACCTGAGGCAGGAATGGAACCAGGATCCTGTAGGTGCAAGATGACAGTGCTAACCACTACGCCGCCGTGCCACCTTTAGTAAGGACATTAATATCAATTCTAGAATTTGGGACAGAGCATTGACCTCATATTCATTACACTCCTGTCTTTAAACTCTTAATGGTCAGAAAGTTCAGTGTACATCATTTTGTCTTTATAAGGTCATCATGACACAAGATGTTACCAAGTCTACCACTATCAATCATGCAACCTGTATCAGTATAAAGCCATGCAGTGGAGAATGCACTCCCACAAAACACATTTCCTTATGGAATGAATTTCCATAAAATTAGCATAGCACTTTGACACGGTCTGTCTACACTGTAATTTGGTGCTTTTTAACCACGCAACCTTGAACATTTTTAGCTGCTGATGGGATTCTCATTTGTCTTTTTATGAGACAGCCTACAAGGTTAATCTCTACGTCTGTTTCTCTCCTCATTTATACTACCTCAGGAGAGGTAGAAATTAGCAAAGAGCTGATCATCATAAGAGTTGTTGCTGTTCCAGCAGTAATATGATGAAAAATGTTGCTGCTAGGGCTGCAACAGAAAGGAAATGAATACGTGTCCCTGGCGAACTGTGTTTTTGTCATATGGATGTTGCCTCCCGTTCTGTAATGGC
This sequence comes from Clarias batrachus, assembly GCA_003987875.1. Lineage (NCBI taxonomy): Eukaryota > Metazoa > Chordata > Actinopteri > Siluriformes > Clariidae > Clarias > Clarias batrachus. The sequence goes on from QMIH01001464.1 coordinate 124,050, forward strand.
TTTGATGGCTGTCTATTGCCAGCTGCCTTATTGAATAACAAATCAAGTCCTCGTTGGTCACACATTTTTTTGTCTAATTTCCTTTACAATGGTTGAATCTATTATCACGTAAAATCTCATTAAGAGGATTTAATACTAAATAATGTACAGTACAGAGTGCTGGAAACATGGGTTAGAATATCAGAAGGAACTGCTGGCCTAGAATGGGCTGGATGTAATTATATACGGTAACAACAAAGGGTTAAGGAATACAGGCATGGCATCTCAGCAATCCCCATATGCTACAGTAGGTTTTTGTAGAAACTGGTTTTATATTGAATTTCCTCCTCTTCTTGTTCTTCTTCTTTAGGGTTTATCTTGTAGGTTTGGGAGGTGTGTTGTGATCAATATGAATGTGCTTCAGTGGTGCTGCTGCTTAATTATCTCCCAAATGCACCCATCTGAGAACAATACATACAAGTGTTATCTATTCCCAGAGGCCCGAAGCTACAGGGTGAAATGAAGGCTGCCCAAGACAGAATGTCAAAGCTAACATAATGTAAGACAGTGTAAAGCTATGTGTCCGTCATAGGACGGCGTGGTGGCTTAGAGGTTAGCACTGTCACTTTCCACCTCCAGGGTTTGTGTCTGTGTGCATGAAGCTTGCATGTTCTTCCTGTGCTTGGTGGGTTTCCTTCCACAGTCCAAAGACATGAACGTTAGGCTAACTAGTGTTCCCAAATTGACTTTAGTGTGTACCCTAAGTATCCTGGGATAGGCTACAGGGCCCCTGTTACTTTGCATACAGAATAAAGTGGTAGACAATGATTGAGGGAGTGAAAAAACACCATGATAATTGAAAATATATTTTCACATTTTTATTTTTTTTACAGTGTGCCAATCCATCACAAGGCACATACACTCACACACTCATTCACATAGGTGCAAGGTGTCAGTTCTAACCATTAAGCCACTGTTATGCTCGTTTTATTATTATTTATGTATTATTTTACATTTTCCTAAATGTATACAGTTTTTAAGTGTGCATAGTACCCTATGATGTAGTGTCCCCTTAGAATTTGTGTCTAGTGTGCTTACAGGTTCTGAAAGGTTCTGACTAGAATCCTCAGAGGATACTCACAAAACACACAACAAACAAACCAGAGGTGAGATTTAAACCCCCAACCCTGGAGGGGTTCAACCCTTGTGTTTGTTCTAAACAAACTTCTTATTCTGAATGAAATATTACACTGTGCACCTGGCAATTAGCTAGTTTAATATCCGAAAAATGTGCTCATTTATATTTTATCACCAAAAATAGGGCACTATGTGATGCTGGTGGAGGAAAATGTTTCTATGACTGCCCTGTTCACCAAGTTGTCTGTAATAATGTGCTGTAAATATCTTCACATTGACAAAGTCTTCGCACCAGAATGGGCACAAATGGCTTCTCCAAAACACCCCAAAGTGTCTCAATAATATTTAGATCTGGTGATTGTGCAGGCCATGGGAGATGTTCAACTTCACTTTCATGTTCATCAAACCACTCTGTCACCAGTTTTTTGGGGCTTCTCCACACTGTAACTCTCCCGGATGTGGGAAAAACAGTGAAGGTGGATTCATCAGAGAACCATACATGTTTCACATTGTCCACAGCCCAAGATTTTCGCAGGTGGCACCATTGAAACCGACGTTTGGCATCGGCACGAATGACCAAAGGTTTGGCTATAGCAGCCCGGCCATGTACATTGACCCTGTGGAGCTCCTGACGAACAGTTTTGGTGAAAACAGAAGAGTTTAGGTGCACATTTAATTCTACAATGAGTTGGGCAGCTGTGTTTTTTTTTTTTTTTGGATACATCACAAAGACTTACTGTCTTCGTCACAGATGCGCCAGAGGAACGCACACCTACAATTTGTCCTCTTTCGAACTCTGATATGTCACCCATTATGTTGTGTGCATTGCAATAATTTAAGCAAAACTGTGCTATTACACTGCTAATTAAACCTCCACACTCTGCTCTTACTGGTGGAATGTGCAATCAATGAAGATTGGCCACCAGGCTGGTCAAATTTAGCCATAAAAGCTCCAACACTAAATTGGCCAGTGTTTCAGTTTCATTGTCCAACCCCTGTATGTATACACACACACGTATATGTGTATACGTATATTGCACTGTGCATCTGACGAATTGCTAGTTTAATATGCAGAAGATATGCTTATGAACATATTTTTTGTCTGCAAGGTTTCTTATTTTACTTTTATATTTGTTTTCGAGAAATCTGTTTAAAAATTTTATATTTTAATTTATATTTACAATATTCATTCAAATGAATCAATAATATATTGCACTGTGCAAAAGATGTGCTAGATTCACATTCAGATGTGTAGATAAATATTCATTCTCGTATTCTTCCTTTATCCTTCAGTGGAGTGGTGAGGAGCTTTCGAAACCCCGCCCCTTTCGTATTGCGCGAGCGCCGCTCGTGTATTTGAGCGCTCGGATCGAGGCGCGCGGCGGTTACACTTTCGCGCCACTACACTTTCAGTCCGAAGTTGAGAGACAGCTCGGGACCAGTTACAGCGTGTGTATTTGTGTTTGTGTGTGAGGAACACGGTACGCGGGCTTTATTTCAGATTATAAACTGGTTAAAACAGTTACCAAACGTTACCACTTGTGAGAATGAGAATGGACAGCGCGAGACGGTGGGGAATTACCGACCCTGGACGTTAATAAGCGCTGAGTGTAACCGAGTGGAAACCCGGGACACTCGGGACAGGAAGTGGCCGTCTGGCAAATCCTATGGCTTGAAGGTAAAGAATTGTATATGTAAAAGTGTTATTTGATGGTTTTTTTTTTTTTTTTACTTTATATAAATATGGTCTATACAGGAGAGCAAGAGAGACAAGGAGTGTCGCGAGCCTCTGTGTGAGTGTCGCGAGCGCTCGAGTTAGGCGAGTTTGCCAGATAGGGATAANATATATATATATATATATATATATATAAACTGAAGATATTGATAACAGCTGTCTTCTCCACACTACTCTATGATTGTGAATCATGTATACAGAGAAAGAAGAAGAAGAAAATGAAATGCTATAGAAAGATTCTACATATTGGATGAAGACAAATGTAAAAATCTGAAGAGATCTCAGGCAAGGATTTTTTTTCATCAAGGAGCGTAAATTGGGACTGGTAGGACATGTATGTATGTATGTATGTATGTATGTATGTATGTATGTATGTATGAATGCAGGATGAGAGAAGAAATGTGTATCAGATTGATGATGATGGGAAAAAAGAAAGAAAAAAAAGAAAGAAAAGCATTATGGAAAATATCAGGATAGGGAAGAAAAACATCATTGGCCTCAATAGTTCCTAGATGGACTACAGGGATTCATATATTGTGATTTTATTAACAAAAATATTACATTATTTACTCTTCTGGTGGACATATTTTGTCAGCAAGGTTTTTAATTGTACTTTCATATTTGCTATTTTTTTCTGATTTCGAAGATGATTATTATTGCATTTTATTCTGTCTTTATTAGAAATGGCTTCAAATTGAATTTAGATTTTAAACTTTTAGTTTATTGTTGTTCCTATTGTTTTTATGTATTAATTGTTTAAACATTTATAGGTTATACAAGCTTTTTTCCAGTGCCCTGTTTCTTTTTTTTTATCATGGACATCATTTACAGTACCTACATTTCAACATGTGATCTTTTTAAATTAATGTATTTTTTAAGTAGCCCTTGAATAACTTATTATTTATTCTTGATGCTGAGTTGCCGTAAAGGTTCTGCATGGATTGTTGCTAAACACTGATGCAGTGACAAATCGAACTTGACTTAAAAGATTCATCATTGTTTAGTCAGGAATAAAATTAATACCTGCTGAAGCAAAACTTAAAAAAAAAAAACGAATATATATATATATTATTCATTTGTTTATTTGCTGTTTTACATGACATGCCCATAGTCTTTTCTTCCTGCACGATTTGTCTCACTATCCATTTCTAAATTCAGTACTACCTTCGACAAACTGCAGGCAGCACATGGTGTTGTTGATTTGATGAAAAGGAAAAGTTAAAATGTTCACACTTTTCACACATTCTTTGCACATTTGCTATTTCCTCCCTCGCTCTCTAAGTTTATTGGCAGCTCTGTACGTTGCGCAATATTGCCTGATATTATATTCAGGAGACTGAAAAATTAAACATAGAGGTGTAATAATGTGTGTAAAAATATCATATCATTATCATAGAGCAAAATTTTTATCTATCTACAGCTTTTCCCCTCGTTTTCTCGCCCTCTTTCTGTGCCTTTGCCGTCTTGTCTTTGTCTCTCTTCTCACTGCTGAATTATACTANNNTATATATATACAAGATGAAGCGAGTAAATTTACAACAGAGTGTACGGAACAAAAGCAGCTGCACTGGGATTAATGATGATGATGATGATAATAATGATAACTGTTGGAGTAGAGCTTGTTTTATTTTACGGTAAAGCTCATCCTCTATGTCTTGATCAACATCACTTTTAGCTCACACTCTACAGCTTTTCTGTGGGCTGGATATTTTTGGCTGATGGACTGGTGCTTAATCCAGCAGTGACACTCAGGTGTTTAAAGCCCCCAGTATAGCTTATGGCCATGACACACGTGCCACCTCAACACCCACCTACACGACACCACAGTTTCAGTGTCAGCGGTGCTGAGAACCAACCTCTGCCCAAGTAATAACTGCTCGGCTGAGGGGTAGTGGTGGTGTGGTGCTGTGTTGCAGTGGTGTTGTGTTGCTACGTTTGTAGTAGTGTTGTGTTGCTTGCGTTCTGGTGGTACTGTTGTGCAGGGATGCTGCACAATGATGCTGCTGTGCAGTGTTGTGGTGGTGACCTGGTGCCGTGGTGCAGTGATTGTTTTAATGGTACAGCTCCACAACAACACAGCCCCACAGCAACACAGTATGACCAAAACACTGCACCACAATACTGTACTCACACCAGAGTACCACCACACCATTGTACAAACAAAACCACATAATTACATTACCACAGCACCAACAGAACAGAATACTGTGGTATTGTGGTGCAGTGTTGAGGTGCTGCTGTGGACGGTGTTGTGCGGTGTTGTGGTGGTGCGGTGGTGCAATGGTTATATGATTCTATGGTTTTGTTTGTACTGTTGTGTGGTTATACTATGGTGCGGTGGTACTATGGTGCAGTGGTACTTTGGTGCAGCGATAATGTGATCCTGTGGCTTTGTTTGTCCTGTGAGGGTTCTGTGGTGCAGTGGTACTTTGGTGAAGTGGTAATATGTTGCTGAGGTTTTGTTTCTACTGTTGTGTGGTGATACTATGGTGCGGTGGTACTTTGGTGCAGCGGAAATGTGATCCTGTGGCTTTGTTTGTCCTCTGGTGCGGTGGTACTGTTGTGTGATGTTGTGGTACTGAGCTACTGTTGTGTGACATTGTGGTGTGGTGGCACAGTGGTACTGTGGTGCTGTTATACAGTGTTGTGGTGTGGTGGTACTGTGGTGTAACTGTACTGAGGTACTGAAGGTGTGTTGTGGTGGTTCAGTGGTACTGTGGTGGCTATATTCAGAAATGGTTGATATAGGAGGCATAACAAACAGATGTGCTTCAGTTACTTATGTTGTGGTGGGTGGATACTGTACTGTAGGTGCACATCATGAACTGGTAACTCAGTGTGTGATTGTGTGTGTGTGTGTGTGTGTGTGTGTGTGTGTGTGTGTTCATGACTGTGTGGGAGGTTTCTTTCATTAAACCCCAGAGTGGATTTATTCCTACCTGTATTTCTGTCCCCTCACTCTCTCTCTCATTGTCACTCTTTCTCTGTCTCATGGTCACTTTCTATGTTTCCTCCCTATGTGTCTATCTGTATCACTATCGATCTGTATTTCTGTCTCTCGCTCTATCTCCCTCTCACACTCACTTGGTCTGGCTTTCTTTCCCTGTACAGCCCTGTATATTTTCTTTTTCCGTCTTTCCCCTGTTTTGTCGGTTGTTTTCCTACAGTATCTCTTTCACCACCTTCTCTCTCTCTTTCTCTTTTCCACCTTCTCATTTGAGCTTTGTCACACTCCCTTCTCTCTGTATCTTGCCCTTCCACTCTGCCGCTTTTACTCTCTCTCTCTCTCTCTCTCTTTGGTTTTAAAGACGGCTATATATGGGTTAAATCCACCAGACTGAATCTTCATGCAGTCCTCATGAATGCATAATGGAAAGGGTATAAAGATTGATTATCCACTGGGACAGTCCACTGAGACCCCGATTCCTTAGTTTAGATGGAACGGTACAGTAAGTTAACTGCACATATCTACATCTATCTGCTAAAACATACACAGGCACAAATCACCTAACCTAAGTGATGCTTAACTCGTTACTGAGTTACCGTTCGTTCTCAGCTTTAGTGGCTGGAGCTTTTTCAAAAAGGCTTCACTTATTCAACCTTTTTTCGAATCCTGTCACTCTGTGGCTCACATTCCATTTCCCTCCATGACCGATGATTTTCCTCTGATGATAGCAGGTCCATCAGCGCTTGACAGGTATGGCTGGAATGGCAATTATGACCATATTTCTACTGCACCCTCCAAGCCAAGCGTTTCACACTTCTCCACCAGAGAGTAATGACAGTAATATTTAATATTTGTGCCAACAAAAGAGAAACTGTCCGTCTACTGAGACGTGACGGAATGCCATTTCAAAGATCGCAGCCTGAAATGATCCATGGGAATTATACACACCTGTGTGAGCAGCCGAGGTTGGTGAGATGGTTGACCAATTGCTCATGAGCTATTGGAAAACAATTACTCTGCAGGTCATTTTTATTGGCGTATATTTATTACGAAACATTATCCACGGCTCATCGGTACCTGATTATTCCATTAAACCTGGCATTTATTTGTTTGTGGCGGTGGTTGTGTTATACACATCAAACAAAGTGTTGAACTATTGTAAGTCTCTATAATGTTTATATATTGTAGAACCATTTGGATTTAAATGAACCCTGAAGGGGGTATTACATTAACACATTTAGGTGCTGATCAACAATAAAATCTCAGTGAGAAAGTAATCTGCCAATCCCAGGCTGCAAGCCAGAGCCAAAGCATTGCGCTGTAGCGCTTACAAAATGCCATGTGCTCTAGAGATTTGGAATGACAAACTAGGAAAAGAAAATAAACCCGGGATGCAATATACAAAATGTTTTAATGTAGTTAATTATGCAGTAATGTGTTGAGTTCTGTTTTTGTGATTTGACAAACACTCGGTAAAATCTTTAATCTTCTGTCCAGTGAATGAAAGAGTTTTATGAGTTTTTTCAATTTGGAAAAATGTACATAAAAGCTGCAAGTGAATATCCATCCATCCATCCATCCATCCATCTATTTGCAGCATTCGGCAGATGTCCTTCTCCAGAGCCACTTAAATTTTTATCTCATTATACATCTGAGCAGTTGAGGGTTAAGGGTTTTGCTTAAAGGCCCTTGGTGGTGGTGGGGTCTTATCCTGGGACCTTTTGGTCACCTTAACCACTCACCCACCCCTGCCCCTGAATGCATCCATCCGTCCATCCATCCCAACGAGCTGACATTGCAAAGCAATCGGTGTCTGCAGTGAAATATGACCTCATGTTATGGTTGGAGAAAAAGTTACATTAGCAGTTTACCAGACATACAGTACACACCCACACACCCGATCATACACTTCAGGCAATTTGTTAGTTAGCCTTTATTGGTCACACATACATTACTGCACAGTGAAATTCTTTATTCTTCGCATATCCCAGCTTCTTGTTTTTTTTGTAGGCCGGGGTCAGAGCGCAGGGTCAGCCATTTTTTACGGCGCCCCTGGAGCAGACAGGGTTAAGGGCCTTGCTCAAGGGCCCAACAGCAGCTACCTGGCGGAGCTGGGGCTCGAACCACCGATCTTCCGATTCGTAACTCAGAGCCTTAACACACTGAGCCACCACTGCCACTGCCATTTGCAAATGGCAATCAGCTTACACCGCATGTCTTGTGGACTGTGAAACAAACCAAAACCAAAAGTCCCTACTGTAGTAGACATCCATCAATTACAGGCATGCATGATGACCAGAAGCAAAATTCGAACCCCCAACCCTGTCGGTATGAGACAACAATACTAACAATTAGTGACTTTTAATCCCTGCTGAAACTTGCATATGGGCTTATTATCTATTCATTTTGAACAGCAGAGCAGTTTTTGTGTGAAAAAGCTCCCTATACATGAATTTGCATTTATTTTACACCACATGCCCTTCAGCTTATCCCTGAAGCACAGTAGTTGACCAGTGCTTCACTCAGCCTACACAAAACAGGACAAATTCAAATGCTTATTCCTATAATTTTTTCCTTCTCCCTTGCCTCACTGGCTCTATGTGAGTCTGTCTTACAGCTGCTGCAGAAATCGCATGGCTTTGGGCCATGACTAATTTCTGATCATAATCATATGCGTAAATAAATACGGTCTCCTGAATATGAATGCTTTACTGCATACTCCCTCTACTGGAGAACGGTTTAGACTCCTTCTGGTTCGTTTGAGACGCAGCCAGATGGATAGATTTGTGCCAGTGAATGTGCAGGATTACAGTACCTATTTGAGCACAGCTTTTGTCTAATAATTATTGCACATTTGTTTTTGTTTTTTATGGTATAATGTTTCTTCTTAGTTTGGGCTTGAGTTTAATTACAGCGCAAAATGTGTGTGACCAGAGGCAATTTGTTTTTGGCCTGCTGCTCATGCTCCATGCTGTAATCACTTTTGTTAGTGACCTTTCAGGAACACAGCTGTGATGAAGAACAATGTCGGTCTTAAGAACCTTTTGTCTGAAACTGCTGATTAATTCAGCTATTTTCATCTCTTTATGAATAATCATGCTTCTGTCCTTCTCTCTTTCTAAACGTGCAATTCAATGCATCCTCGTGTGTATTCCGGTGCCAGCGTGACACATGATAAACAAGCGGGTGAACACGGTGCACAACAGCAGAGTGCTGCTGTAAAGCCAGAGTATGTCAAGGGTTGCTATAGTATTATTGTGGGTTAATATGTTTGTTAATAACTGAAATAACAATACTTGCACCACAATGCTGACTGTATGAGTTTGGGATCAAAAGGTGTTTTAACAGCAGCAGCTGTAACAATGATGTGAGCTGCAGTTTGCAATTCTGCCCACCTGTATGATTCTTGAATAAAATGTATTCTATAAAATGTATAAAACACTGCCAGAATTTTTCTTTTCTTAAAATAAGTCGGATCCTCATTAGCTTACATTTCTTTGCCATGTCTCAATGTCTGTCAAACCCTTTAAAATATATATTATAAATATATATACAGCAAAACAGCATTGATTAATGACTGTAAAAAAAAATTCAAATAAAAATACAGAAGCTCTACCGGTGTGTGAAGGCTTCAGACATCACCTCGGCATACGAATGCCCTCCTTTATGGATTTTTGCCTCAAGAATTGTTTCGCCTGAGAAACAAAATGCTTATGAATGAGTGAGTCAGCTAAGTCTCGCCTACGTCCGGGAGTTGTTCAAAACCTGCTTGCGTCTGTGAAAAGTGCGTTTCCAAATATTTATAAATTTTACAATTGTTGTACAAGCTGTTTTAAAAAAGTCAACCCATGATACCAGTGTTGCCTTTGGTAGGGGTTTTAAAAGCTTTGTGCTTTTTCATACGTTTTTGTCTAATATCGGTAATATTTGTGGGTGGCTGGAAAGGATTATCTACATATGAAAAATTCATATCACGATACAATACACAAAACATTTTCGCCTTAGGAACTCCTAAATTTGTATGCTGCTTCAACTGTGTGCCTGGTAGAGCCAAAGTTTCCATTACTTTTAAAATTGAAAAACATTTTCCTGCTACCGGAATTTGGGAATGACATTGCAAAAATGGACAATCTGATTATTTTGATTCGTATATATTTTCCTCACACATTTTCCCAATTTTCTTTAGATTCTGTAAAACTGCTTTGCGACAATGACTATTGTCCAGAGTGCTATATAGATATAATAAAATAAAATTGAATTGACAATGTAGAACTCACAAATATTATTACACTATTTAACAATAGAAGGTAGTTATTTAGGTGTTATTTAAAAATTGCTTATGCCAAAAGTAAATGCAAAATACCAATTTTTCTCTTCAAAGTTTGCTTTTTTATCCTGGGTAATGATTTTTTTTCTTTAATTTACCCATTTTCCAGAACATTCCAGGTAGATCCAGTGCTGAGTAGCAGATAGAAAGTGTTCTAGAACTTTCATTTTTTTTAGAATGATGTAAAACTCAAAGGAAATTTCCAGAACCTTTTAGAATTCTCTAAAACTTTCAGTGGTTGTACAGTATATAGTGTGGAACGTTCTAGAAAATTCTGTGTTAGTTTTCAACAAGAAGCTGCAAGCATTCTCCAGGCACATTCTGAAATTTATGTGGCCAATTTATCAACACAACAGTAAAAACATACTCTGTGGGAGCATCTGCTAATCCTACTGGGCATATTTAGGCATATTGGACTCCATTCCTACCAACGAGCGTATAACAAAAAATATGTTTGGGACTGATGCATTAAAGTGATTCATGGTACAGTTGCAAATCTTGAAAAACTACTCACTACTAAACATCATTATTATTATTATTATTATTATTATTATTATTATTATTATTATTAACAACCTAAAACAACAATAAAAACATGTGGTCATGTGTATCTGTGCTATTTCTTTGCCATCTTTGTGACCCATTTCAATTTTTTTGATGAGTCATTTTACCTAGGTTGTGCTGAAAAGAAGATATGTCACTCAATACTGCACAGTCCTGCACAGTAATGCAAAAGACAGCTAATAGCTGTGGGATTTAAGGACTCCCCATTCCCCTTCAAAATCCCTTTGTCTCTTGTCAATCATAGCAGCACTAAAGCCAGTCTTGTGCCTCTGTGCCTTATCCCCCTAATGGTTCGTGTGCAGCAGTTCAAGGAGCATGTGAGAGCCTTCACAGTTGAATTTTATTTGTAATTAAAAAACAAACCCCTGTAACTTTGTGTAGTTTTTGAGCAAATTTTAGTTATGTAATAGTCCATGTTTCAATTCAAAATACAAAATATTTTATAATTTTTCCTTACTCACTCACTCACTCAATCATTGTCTATCCTGTTTAATCCTGCATACAGGGTCGCGGGGGGAGGGGCGCGTCTGGAGCCTATACCACCTATACCAGGAGTCTTAGGGCACAAGGCGGGGTACACCCTGGACAGGAAGGCAATCTATCGCAGAGCACACACATTCACACACTACGGACAATCTGGGAACACTGATTAGCCTAATCTGCATGTTTTTGGACTGTGGGAGGATACCAGAGCACCTGGAGTAATCACAGGGTGATTACTCTTATCTCATATACACTGAGATAAGAATCGAACCTGGATCCTAGAGGATCAAGGCGACAGTGCTAACCACTAAGCCACCGTACCGCCCTAATTTTTCATTAAATTTACAAAAACATTTTGGATACTGTCAATTAACTTAAAAAATAAAATAACAATTGAAATTGGAATCTTCCAAGTTGGTATCTGAGGGATGTTTTTTGGCTAGTTATATGTGTGTATTCTGTACATTGTACAAGCCTACCTTGATCTAACAAAACTGTGGTACTGGGTTGAATAATTTCCGTGCTTTTATGTATTTCATTAACTCAATTCAGAGACTACATCTGATAAGTCCAGTATAGACTTGAATACATCATGCCACATCACACACTGGGCTGAGTGAGGCTGCTCTTGTGTGTCAGTGCTCTGAGATGTCTGTCTGGGGTTGCCTCCCCAGCTGGATCACACTGTCAGAAGGAGGCAGAGGAGGGCCAGGGACACCATCATTTTTTTAGGAGACGGTGCTGGCAAACAGCCCTAATGAGCTCATTGGAGGCTTGTTATAGTCTCTCTCCAACACTTCTCTCCAAAAAGCATCTGCCCCATGCCTTCCTTAATGGCTGGCAAACAGCTGGAGGTAACGCAGCAGGGTCCAGTTTGTGTTGGGTTAAGAAAACAAGTTCAACATGTTACATTACATAACCTCTGCAATTAACACATAGCAACCATAAAGAAATAAGGAAGTACATGTTGTTTAGCGTGGTGGAACATCTGTAAAAATAAATAAATAAATAAATAAAAGAGTTCATGTTACATCATAGCAGCCATAAACAGTCCCTCCCTAACTAGCATCTTCATCAATCAATGTGTAATAAACTTCACTCAGAATAATTAACTATAAGATTTTGCTTAGAGATTAGATTAGATTTTGCTGCCAGTCAAAAATGAGAATTCAACAGCACTGTGACATATAAATGTGTTTCTTTATACGTTGGTCAACTGGTTTTGTAGCGAATGAGAATGTTTACCCCTATAGTACAGTATGACAAAACTGACTACCATCTATAACCAGTACATCTATTACTTGCAAATGATCAAATTAAACTGAATTATATTATAATGACCATGAATCACATCTCCATGCAAGAAAGCATTATGTTTCAATATTGTACAGTTTTAAGACTATACAGTATTCTTACTGTAATATCTGCAGTGTATGTGACATAGACAGATATGCTGGATAATTACAATGCCACTTTTAGATGTGTTTTGTTTTGCCTCATCAATGCGTCTTTAGAGCTAATTATTTCTGATGCCTGTAATACTGAAACTCCATGTCTGCATAATTAGAGATGTTAATATGAGCTGGAAACCATGTGTGGGATCTACAATCAGTCTTGCACATCAAAGGTATACATTTGTTCAGAATGGAAAGTTTCCCAGTCAAACTTTTAGCTCTCACTTTGTTCTTTCTCATACTTTAATGTCTGAGAATAAACTCTTTAGACTGCTTGGAGCGTTTTTACTTCAGTGTATCTGCCCTGTGTATGGACCTATGCAAGGAAAGCTGCAGGACGGATTCCTGCAAATGTCAACCCTATTGTAGAGATGAGCGAATCTGGATTCATCCGGGTTAAATAACCCGATCCTTTATATGACTCACGAATCACGAATGCTTCTCTTCATTTACTCAGATCAGTTGAGTCCCAAGTTATCCTGATGCTAACAACAACATTCATGAATACAAACTGAATACACAATTCAGTTGTTCTAAGTAGTTGTCAGCTAGTAACTGTTGGAACAAATAGCTGACTGAGTTGTTTAGAAAACTTCCTGGACGGTCATAATCGTGAGACACTCAAAAAAGCGGGTACTGATTCGTCTGATTCTTCTGAACCGTTGGACTCGGCGTATTCACCAGACTCACAGCGCGTAGTGAAACAGCCGTATACGGAAGACTCAGTCTGTGTTCATGAGTCCAAGGGACTCGGTGAGCGCCCTCTAGTGGAGAGACCATAGGAAAATGCAGTCAGAATCCCTACGGACTCAAGAGACCCGGATCCGTTTAGTGAGTGATTCAGAAGGAGTCGGATCTGTTAATTGAGCCGAGTTTCTCATCTCTACCCTACTGTGGAAAAATAAAATCACTATCATCTATGTAAATAACAGAAATGTGTTGTATGTACATGTGTCTGTGTGTCTGTCCAGCCAGATTTTGTCATCATGCAAAGCTGGTTATACAGAGCTTAATAAAACGTTTGCAGTACTTTAAAAGCTTTGTGTTTAAAAGTTTAAACTGCACCATGAGTGAAATCAAAATGCTGAGTAAAAGTGATGTTATGAACAGTTATGTGCCGGATTTAATAATCTACTTTAAAATAAGCTACCTGCTAATAGCAATAGACCAATATATCTACCAATAGATATTAATTAGAAAAGCCAAACTGAATATTTTCATTAATTCATATTTTAATTGCTGAAATGACATTTTTTTAAATGAATAAGTTAGACAGAGAGTTCTGCTGTACCGAAAGCCAGACAGACACGTATGTGAGATTCAACGTGAAATAATAATATCACTGATTACATTAAAGACGATCAGATTATTTTTAGCTTTTACATTTAAACTATTTTCCCGTCAATGACGAATACTTACATAAGTGAAAAAAAGATCAATTAGATCTTTATTAAGGTTTCATTTATTTCTATATCTGTTGTTTCATACCAGTGGCTGTAGTTCACCCCAAAAATCGTTAACCTGTATCATATCTACAACTGAATGGGGTATATTTCCAATCTTTGTCTGGATTTTCCCCATCAGTCACATGATGCGCAGACTGTCACATTGACTAAAACACATATTCCTGCAGCGAGAATCTTTGCAAGTCAATATACTATATTTTAATGACACCTCCATAATTCTTCACGTTCACTAAAATTGCATAAAATTGCATCAGTGCAATTTTCATCACTGCAGTTTCCTTTGTTTAAAAATGTGTCTAGACTCTTCTATAAAGAAGAAAGTAATATGCCCACTGTATGCCGTGGCAGCTCCTCCCACTCACCTGAGGTCTATTTTCAACTGTCATTGCCATGGAAACAACATTACCGTCACTGTTAAAAATCTTAAAATGAAGTTTGCAATTAGTAGCTTGTGCATGAAATATCTGAATGTAAAGATAAAAGGGGGGGGGGGGGTGACACTTGTCTTGCTGTGATGGGTTTAGGATATCGAATTGACGTAATAATTCTCTCGCTGTCTCTCTCGCTCGCCCGCCCTCTCCCCCTCCTTTTTCTTTATATACTGTATATAAAATGCAAATGATGCACATGTAATCATTTTTTTTCATCCTTTAATTTTATCATCATAAATCATAGTGAAGTCTTGCCTATAATTCGGTTTAGGAAAATTATTTAGATAATCGCACTAATGAAACCTGCAGGTTAAAACCAACAACACTGTGAGTGTTCATAATTTCCCTTGTTTTTTATGACATAGTCTGTCTCCTGTCACCTTCGTCAGGCAAGAGGTCCGGGTGACTTTATTTTTTATTTATTACATATTTTTGCCAGGGTCACCATGAGCTATATCTCTGCTATCAATCAATCTGTTTTTTAAAAAAAAAAAATTATGGCTGAATGTTAGCAGTTTCACAGTTTTATGAGATTCACACCTTCAACCATTACTGAGTCCATTCCAGTACCTACTGTCCACGTCTAGCTATTTTCCTCTAGGAGCCGTTTGAAAGAAATCATCAGGAAAGGAACGTGAGGGTGATTATAGTAATTAGAAATTATTATCTGCCTGGCTTCTATTATATTTAGCAAGAAACAAGTAGCTTTCTCGAGGTCATTGGGTTGAAAGAACGAGCCTGAATCTCTGAGACATTTACTCTAATGGACATGAAACATGGAGTCTGATAAAGGTCCGGATTTTTCTGCCTTCAGGTCAAATTCAGTTTGTAAAAAAACTAAATAATATTTTTAAAAAATCAGAGGTTACATCTGGTGCTTACGATGAAGTCAGTCTGATGGGAAACTCAGCTGATGTACAGATTTTAGGAACCCAGAAGGAAGCACTTAGTGTATATACCAGCAACAGTGGTTGTGCTTAATGTACAGTACAAAGGCAAATCAAAGTTATGACGGTAAGCAGAGCTGCTTAGCCAAACAAAATGTTGTGTTGTTTATTTGTGGTCAGCATTGTTATGTTCTTTGCGTATGATAAAAGCAGCAGCGTAATGTGTTTTTAACAGTAATGGATTACACAGCCAAAAGGTCTTAGGAGGGAATCCAGGGCGATGGGGTTGTGCCGATAAAAGGGATGAACTGTACAAATAAACACAGCGAGCAACACAACCCTGACGGAGAATTGCATTTACATTGACAATTGGTACTGTATACGCTCGTATCCAGAGCGACTTACAAAAGTGTTTGTCATTGAATACTGTAGCTCCTTAGATAGACAGATAGACAGGCTTTATTGATCCTGTGAGGGGGATTATTGTGTTACAGCGTCAGCAGGTTACACAAACAGTAGTAAGGGGAACAAAACAAAACAAAACAAAAAACGTACATTTTTTTGTAAGTTAAAAAAAAAATCAGGAACGACCAATGGCGATAGAAAGTGATCCCAAACTTGAGCAGTAGTGTATATCCCATCAGTCAGGTTTTTTTGCCTGTTTTTTATGATTTTGGAGGAAACAGAGCCCCAGAAAGAAAGCCCAAATTTGCACTTGATTTAAATGTAACGCAGGTAAATAGCAAAAGATTGAACCATTTCTGGGCTTGCAGTTTTCCATCCGGAATAATTCGCTAGTTGAAACAAAATCAAAGAAAAAAAAGAAAGTGGTGTTATAAATGGGACGCGCTGTAAGATTCCTTCAAAACGCCATCTTCCCCATCTTCTCTTCTTATTAATCAAGTCCCTGTTCCCCGCAGCTGCCCTTGACAAACCGCCTCCTCCTTCCATCACATTTCTTATTTGCTTGTTACTTCTTGATTGTACCTCTTGTTCACTCGACAGCGCGTGTAGCGTGATGCCTGCTCTCCGTGGTGCTGAGGGCATGATGTCGCTGTGAAAGAGAGCGAGCCGCATCTTTTCCCTTCTGATTTTCTGCCATGCAAAGAAAAGTGTTTCTACTCTCGTTTTGGGGGTGAAAAAATTATTCAAAGAGCTCAGATTAATCCTCGGTTCTCTCAAGCATTTTATCCGACTAAATTGAATCGGCCATGCTTTATGACCCTTCAGAAGTGCCTAGAACATTTTAAGTTACTCCCGTCTGTTATAGCTGAGTGTGTTCGTGTTTGTGTCTGTGTTTGTGTTTTCCCAAAGTCTCAACGAGCAAGGCCAGCGGAAGAAACCCGAGTGCGCTAATCTCCCCAAAGCTTGTCATTCACTTGTGGATAGAAGTTACAATCATGTTTATTGAGCAGGCTGATGTCTCTTTTTTTGTCCCATCCCTGGTGGGGTTTAGCACCTCCGGAATTACCCTTTTCCAATCTCTCTAGCTTGCCTAACACTGATTACTATACTTTGCCACACCTGTTTGTTCAGACAGACCTTAACATTGTAAATTAATCTACTCAGGGTAAAAAGTGGAGGCTGGAAGTGGATGTGTATCGTGCTATTGTACAGCACAGTGGCTTTTATAACAGCTTTGTATACACCGGGCATACATTTTTATGCCCACAATTATTATGCAAGACCAGATTCTCATGAGATAGCATCTCCAGCAGCATTTTTTTTTTCAGCTTAGCAATTTTAACCTCATTATTCACTCAGTGTAAGGACTCTCTGGTGACTTAATTGCTTTATTGAGTGGATGGGGTGTGGTTCAAGTGGGCAATGCCTTGAAGTCAGGTGTACATAATGATTAGGAAGCTTTTGGCTGCCTCGGAGATACATAGCTGGCTTTTAAAGTGATAATACATGATTGAAATTGCAAAGATTTTTTGAGTCACGATCATCACACAATCAAGAGACGTGCGAGTGCGATTCCACAGGGAGGCAAAAATGCATCGAGGCGTAAATGCGCAAATTAACCACAAGAGACTTTTAGGAGAATTAAACTGGAAGTATCAAGGAGCCCTTTAGCCTTAAGTGCGATAATCTTTCAGAAGTGCAACCTCCCCTGACGATGACTATCTCGCATGAATGGCAAGATCACAAAGGAAGAAAAACATCCTCCCTTAAGTTAAATGGTATAAAAATAAAAAAAATAAAAAACACAAGAAAAATCATCAAGCATGGGTTGAACGATGCATGAATTCACGTTTTTGGAACGGATGGGCCCACGGCTGGATTGCTGATGGACATTGTGCACTGAACCGCTAGCATGTTGGGAGAGACATTACAGTATGATATGGGTGATTTAATTGACAGTGAACTGGTGGGACTGTTTCAAGTGGAAGATGGCTTGAAAATGAACTCTGAAAGCTACTGCCATCTTCCTCAAACATCGGTATCAGAAGAAGTCACAATCGTTCAGGATTCAGGATTTTCTCCATTAATTCTGTTAATTTTGATTAAAGGAACAGGCATCACAACACTGAAGACTTGCAGCAAAATTTCCAAATGCAATATGGAACATGAACGAGCAAAATTCTTTAAATCTATTTTTAAATCAATTTTCAATTGATAAACGTGTGAGGTCTTGATATACGAGTACTGTCGTGCGCATGCACTTTGTCTGCCGAACGTCATATGATCAACTGAGCAAATGGTTATTTTCTCTCGTGTGTGGATAATCGTCTCCCATGCTAGTCTCATGTGACACTCATGTAGTCAACATCCACGCGCGCGTGTATTGTTTATCATAACATTATTATTTTGTCTCCAAGTGTAGCAACTGTTTTTTAGTAACTGTAATGCAACAACAGCCCACGTCAAGAAAAAAAAATGTTTACAAGACTGTAGCGGTGCGGGAGATGAATTTGTTTAACAACGACGCAACGTCACAATTCCATGAAATCCTCAAAAGGAGGCAAAATCAAGTCTCAATGGAGAAAAAGATTCTACTTTGCCTACAGAGACTCTTAGTCGGAGAGCAGAGATTCCATTAGTGTGTGTGTTACTTTAAAATTTTGTATCCATTATTTTTCTATGAATATTTTTGGGTTGTGGAACAAATCATCAAAGTTCCCATTATTTCTTATGGTGGAAATTCACTTTGATATATGAGTGTTTAAACATACAAGCACATGTCTGGGAACGAATTAACTCACAATCCAAGGTTTAACTGTACTGTACATCAGTTCCAATTTTGGTTTGTTCAAGAGATGAGGGGGGAAACTGGAAGCCCACATGTTTGTGTTTTGTTAGCAACATGCTAGGCAGCTGACTCAAACAGTGAATTACTGTATATATGTTATGAGGGGGCGTTTCAATATGGCGGCCCTCGGTATTTAATATTATATGGGAGCCCCAACGCAGGACTTGGAGGGATATGGGCCGTGGATTGTTTATTTCGGGAGGAATAATCGGCTCGC
>QMIH01001465.1:0-14302 GCA_003987875.1 Clarias batrachus
CGCCTCCGCACGGGTTCGAGGACGCCGTGCTTACTCCGCCGCCCCTCTTCGAGGATTCCGTGCCCGCTCCGCCGTCCGACCTTGGTACCAAGGATGGATTAATCTCCTTTCCACTACAAGAGGAGAGGCCTTGCAGCCTCGCTGTGGGGAGGACGGTACTGGGACCTTGGGGAGGGTGTCCGGGTCCTCCTTTTTGGCGCCCCGGTGGTGCGCCTTTTGGGGGGGGGGTAATGTCACAGGGGACCACCAGAGGGCGTCAAAGCGCCCACTGACTCCATTTTGTGTGTTTGTTTTTCATTTGAAGTTTTGGACTCAAAACCCCAGAATGCACCTCAGTCAGGTGATGTCACGCTCACCTGAACTGAGGTTGCTAATTAGTGTGATTATAAATGTTCCTCAGTTCTGTCTTGTCGTTGTCTTGCATCTGTTCGTGTAGGGTTACTGTTTGTCTGGTATGTTCTCTCTAGCGTTATGTCCTTCCTGGTTCTGTGTTGTTCCTGGTTCTGTGTAGTTCCTAGCTCTGTGTAGTTCCTAGCTCTGTGTAGTTCCTGGTTCTGTGTTGTTCCTAGCTCTTTGTTGTTCATAGCTCAGTGTTCTCCTTGGCTTCATGTCTCCCAGTCTGTCTGTCTGTAATGTCTAGTCTGGTTAGTCTGTCATGTTTAGTTTATCTTGTGTTTAAAGTTCATGTCTGTTCCTTTGGTTCCCTGTTGTGTTCTTATTAAAGTCTTTTGATCACCATTACCTCTGCTATCATGCCTATCTTTCATCCGGCAAGCAGTAACCGTTACAGCTGCATTCGGCTACACTCGCCTCGTTTTCTTTATAACCATTTATTCTAAACATGCAGCTGGAAGATCTATCGCATGACTGTTTCACTAATCAGATGCAGCAACACTAATCACATGACTCTGTTTGACCAATCAGGTCAGGCGGCATAGTGAGGAAAAAACCTTCACCCAGTGTTCTATAAATTCATCCTACCTGTGAATCCGTCCTACATACGCCCACTGCGCATGAGCAAACAAAATTTTCCACATCTTTTTCAATTTTTGCGGATTGCCCATAAATTCATGCAGCTACTAGTGGGATCTTGTGGTTAGTGTACAATCTTGCATTCCAATTATTTATAATATATAAATATATAATTATAATAATTTCTTTAAAAAATTAATCAGACATTGCGATTGAAACAGTTACCCAGTACTTGAGTAGTCTTTTCTCTGAATACTTTTTTTACTTGAGTAATATTTTGGATGACTACTTTTTACATCTACTTGTGTAATATTTTAAAGTACAGATACTCTTACTTGAATAAATGTTTGCCTACTCTACCATCCTCTGATAATGGTAATAGAATCTCCTTGAGAGCAAATCTTGTCTTTAAAGTCTGCACAGTAAAATGTCCAGTGTTGATTTAACTGTTTGATTTAATTTGAGTTCAACTGGATGAACTCAAATTGGTGTTGATTCAATTTGCTGTGTAAGAATCACTGTGCTAATACATCTTTTTAGAAACCAACTACTTTTTTTTAGCTAAAAAAAGGCAAATATGAAAATAAGAGACTGCTAATTTACAAACCCCACTTTAGCAAGTTGCCATATCCAAGTTCCTGGGAAGAATATGCGATCTTTAGCGATGAGTGGTATATAATATTGCGGTGGTTCATGTGGAGCTATATCTGAACGTCCAGAAAGACCTATTGCAAAACAGGAAAATCATAAACTTATACAAAGGCTGTATATCTAAAGGATCTTAAAATTACATCACTGGTGACATAAACTAAATGGCCAACTCTAAATGGCCAAGAGTTTGAGGACACCTGACTGTCACATTTACGTTATCGCCAAGAGAGTCTGCCAAATACCATAAATGTTAAATGTAAATATGTGCTTCTTAAATATCTTATTTTTCATTTTGTTTCCCTCAAGTGTCATTACAACCTAATAAAGGTTTTTCTCTTAATATGGATATTTCTGCCCATTCAGCCACAAAAGAATTAGTGATGTCAGATGAGGGTGAAGAAGCCTGGGTGCTTTTATGGTTCATATCAAAGTTATTCTTTGTAGACTTCTGGGCAGGTCATTTAATTACGGACATAATTTTGTGTACAGAACAGAAACATGTCTGGGCCCTTGAGTTTCAGTGAAGGTAAATGGTTACGCTACAACATAGAAAGGTATACGATACAATTGTTTATGCAGCAACAGGACCTCATAATTGTGATGGCCAGGTGTTCACCAACCTTCAGCCATATACAGTAGGTTAGTTTATTTGTAAGAACAAGAAACTCCAGATTCATTGAATAATATTATGAGAACAAAAGCTTGGATATACCGATTTCACCATGTGCACGACAATTCTCTTCATGACGATACATCACACCTTTGTACCTCAAACACTGAGGTACTCCAACAGGCAAATTTGTTGCCATTTTCAGCCCCACTCCCTGTCAGAAGATAATGAGTCATAGTACATTATAATCACTGTGGCAAATCACTGAACAGTGCTATGTAGTTTCGAATTAAAATTCACTCTTCAAGTATTTAAAAAAATTTATTTCGCTATTACTGTTCTCAAAGTATTTTAGATGAATAACTTTCAAAAACATTAAAATAAAAAAAGGAATTATCAGCCTGTCTGTTACCTTTAAAGTATCATAAACACGGTCACTCTGTACTTGCCGGCTGTGTCTAACATGCAAACACTCCTGATTATCTTCAACCATTAAGGGGTAACCTGATACTGATGTTACTGGCAGCAAAGTATATATCTGTGGAATGACGAGAATAAAATCATTTTATTCATTATGTACCAACATATTAATTCCATGGGGCATGGGACTGAGGAGGAGCTTCTTCCCGCAGGCTATACAAACTCTCAATCACAACACCACATAGGACCTAACACTCACACACATTTTGCACACCTCAGGACTGCAGACTTTTTAATAAAATATAATTTGCAGCACTTAAAATCATAGCAGGCACGTTTTCACCTAAGAAGTAGATTTCACCTTTTCAATGTTTAGACGATCTCCAGGCTCCACAATGAAGACACTCTGATCCACAGCACTGAGGCCACACAGTGAACCAGGATGAGCTGAGAGCTTGAGAGTGTTTTTCTCACCAGGAACTGCCTTGGAGGGAGAGAACTGTAGCGAAACCTGGAGTAGATGATGGAAACAAGTTTGTCCAAGTTTAACAATTTCATACAGTAGCTAAAAACAGGGTAATCAGAGTAATGAATGTCCTAGCATTACCTTATTTTTAAAACATTTCTCCACATCAAAAGTCCTGCTTGCAGCGATGACATTCTCACTTGGCAGAACAGAGTACACCACAATGTGCATTACAGGAGCCATGTCAGCAACAATAGATAGGTTTAATAAGACTTTTCCTTTTCTGTCATGTGAAGAGTCTTCCACTTCAACTTTCTCATGCCCATGATGGACTATGACTCCTTTAGATAAAACCTGAATGAATGAGGCAAAATATATGATAACCTATGTCCATTTAAGGCTGCTCCAAATAATATGATATACAGTACAGACCAAAAGTTTGGACACACCTTCTCACTCAAAGAGTTTTCTTTATTGTGTTCTTTATTGTGTTCTTCGGCCCAAACGCGTCTCTTCTGCTTGTTGTCTGTCCTTAGCAGTGGTTTCCTAGCAGATATTCTACCATGAAGGCCTGATTCACACAGTCTCCTCTTAACAGTTGTTCTAGAGATGTGTCTGCTGCTAGAACTCTGTGTGGCATTGACCTGCTCTCTGATCTGAGCTGCTGTTAACCTGCGATTTCTGAGGCTGGTGACTCGGATGAACTTCTCCACCGCAGCAGAGGTGACTCTTGGTCTTCCTTTCCTGGGGCGGTCCGCATGTCAGCCAGTTTCTTTGTAGCGCTTGATGGTTTTTGTGACTGCACTTGGGGACACTTTCAAAGTTTTCCCAATTTTTTCAGACTGACTGACCTTCATTTCTTAAAGTAATGATGGCCGCTCGTTTTTTTTTTACTTAGCTGCTTTTTTCTTGCCATAATACAAATTCAACCTCTTTGAATGAGAAGGTGTGTCCAAACTTTTGGTCTGTACTGTATGTAGCTTTAACTTACCATGTATATAAGATCAATAGTATAACTTCTAGTAGTTTCCCTAATAATGTAGTAGTTAACGATTATGGGAATTTCAGCACCACACCTAAGTGGTTCCTCTGAGCTCTTTATTGACAGTTCACTAAACTCTGGACTGTAAGGTGTGTCAGGTTGCAGCCACTTTAAATTTACTTCAGCATTTGTAAAGAATGGTGTCTTGTATTCAGGATATCCTTGACTTGGATAAACACTTGCCTAGATGACAGTAGCACAGAGACAGTAATAACCGTAAAAAAAATGTTTTTAAGAGAAGAAAACTACATGCAAATATTTATACATTTTCTCCCTTCTTTTTTGGGAATGTTTGGGTCACCCTACTGTACCATACCATCAATGTTATTGATGATGTAAGAGGGTCATGTGAGGCAACTGAGAAGTTTGCCAATCCATTACCATCTGTAGTGAGACTATGTAGTATCTTTTGGTCCCATTGATTTTTTCCCCAGAGATATACCTTCTTGTTTGCAACTGGTGTTCCATTATAGTTAGTAACTTTGACCTGTTGAGCAGGGTAAAAAAATCAGGGTAAATGCCTGTTATATTATGACATGCATAAAAGTGTTATGCAATAACAATGCAGGCTTAAATAATCTAAAATAAAAAAAGAATAGAATGAAAAACATACCTTTCCTTCTATAGCTTCCCTCAAGTCAAATTTATTTTGTGGAACAAGTATTTCTACCTTACCAACTTCAAAAGGCAGTCCTACTTTTTTAGATTTCACTACGGAAATACCTAAACCAAAAGAAGCAAATTACAATATAGAATTATAAAATACTATTGGGTGATATGACCTCAAATCGATATAATGTATAAATGAATATTTTACCTTGATTATGATTAATGAGTGAGTATTTTGTTTTGTATTTGTATGTTTTTTTGTATTTGTATGTTTGTTTTTTTGTTTGTTAGTTTTTTTCAGTATAGTTCATCTGCAAGGTTTGTATTATAAAAATATTCAACTATTAATGCTGGACCTGTGATGAATTGACTCCCTGTCCAGGTTTTACCCCGCCTCGTGCTCTAAGTCTACTGGGAAAAAAATGCAGGCACCCGCGGCCCTGAGTACAGGATAAAGCAGTATAGATGAGGAGTGAGCGAGTGAGTAATTAACGCTGGATTTTTTATGTTGTGGCGTATGCCTCAATAGATTTCCTATTGCTTCTCGTTCACTCCAGACCTCACTAGATAGGCGGCCTTCCCTTCTGCAGGTTGCCTTCTTTTTCTTACTTTTCTTTGTTTTGAGACATTGGTTACTGACTCACCTGTTCCTTCTTCTTTGAAGAAAACAATAGCAACAAGCTGATTCCCCAAGTTAAATTCAGTATTGATGAGATTTGATACACTGATATTAATAAATGCACATCCAGTCTGACCCACCTAAGAGAAAGACAAAAAAGAAAGAATTATTTTATTAGAGAAAAATAGAAAGACAGAGATAATTGTTAAGAGTATTTAAATCTTAAGAGTGTTGCACTAATACCCCTATTGGTAATTGTTCCAGGCAAAGGAAACCCATCCTCGAAGTCCTGCACACCTGCACCACTGCTTGACCAGGTACTGGTTGTTCATATGTGTAGCTTCATATCACAGAGATTATATATCACATACAAACATTCATGAAAATGTATTTGCCTCTTATTGTTTTTTTTTTGTTGTATATTTGTCACACTTAAATGATTTAGCTCAACAAAGTGTATCACACAAAGAAAACCCATCAAGTGTATTACACAAAGAGAACCCAAGTAAATAAAAAAATGCAGTTTTTTCATTGATTAAGGAAAAAAAGCTGTCCAAGCCTGTCTGGCCCAATGTGAAACATTAATTGCTGGCCATGAGTCTTTTACATCGCTCTGGAGAAATTTTGGCTGGCTCTCATACTGTATGCACAAGTATGTTAATTTAGTTCCATTGGAGGGTTTCTGAGCATGAATGGCTTGTTTAAATACAGTGAACTTCGAGTAACGTCGTTTATCTTGGTTTCACAAGATAAGCAGACTTAGAAAACAAGAATGTCTTGGTTTATGAATACAGAGTATCTGTAATACATGTGCTTCTCTTCATGTGACGTCGAGCAGTCGGGGAGACTGTGATCTTGATGCCAAGGTGAGCGGACTTTGCAGGCAGCCGGCTCACCATTCGCTGTGACATTGCGGAGAGCACGGGAGAGGGAGGAGTAAACTTAAAAAAATAATAGACATTCTCAACACAATGTAGAGGTCTTAGCAGATAATCCAAACATGCAAAAGTAAAAAAAGGAGTAATAATAATCTGGCGAAAATTTTTAATTTCTGAGCGTCTTATATAGAAGGAAATAATGGGACCAAAGTGGCAACAGATGTGCTTAGAGTGATGACTAAAGCGATAAAAGGTAAGATACAGATTGCAGGAAAGAAGCTGATCAGCATGTGGTTCATGGTGTAGACATGGTTTGCGTTAGTGACAGTATCCCATCTCTTATGGACTGCACCAGGTGTTCTACAGTAGAAGGTGCGTTCATCAGGGTTGAGTCTTTGAATTTCCCTAATCAAGGATGAATAAAGGATATTGGGCATCCAACTTCTTTTTTTGTGGTCATAACTGGGGTTTGCAACCATTCTGTAAATATAGATTTTTTAAACTAAAAACCTTTTGTATTGAACTGATACATTGTGATTATTTTTACTACAAAATTTTATTTAAACCTATATAATATATTATTTAATTAATATATTAATAATGTAATATATAATTTATTAATAATCCCTTATTTTTGTTTTAAAGTATTGGCAATACTAGCCATAACCCCTTCAAGTCTACAAGATATTGCAGGCCACACCCTCAGTGACTGGATTTGAGGATCCTGCTCTCTTATTCCTGACGTTGATCAGCTATGTTAATATCTACATAGGAATAGCATACTGTACTCTAAATTTATCAGTCATGATTTAGACCTTATTACAGCACAGGGACACTACTGGTTAAAAGAATACTGAACAAAAATATGTGCAATAATCATGCTGTCTAATCAGTGAGGTGGGGTGGATTATCTCAGCAAAGCACTTCTGCTCACTATCACAGATTTTGACAGATTTGTGAGCCGATATTTGAGAGATATGGTTATTTTGTGTATGTAGAAAATGTTTCAGATCTTTGAGTTCATCTCAAAAAATGGGTCTCTTGCGTCTCTTTTGTGTTACTTGATCTTAGTGCAGCGAAGGACAAAATTGATTATTGTATTCTGTCCCAATTTCTTATTAGACCCCTACATGC
This sequence comes from Clarias batrachus, assembly GCA_003987875.1. Classification (NCBI taxonomy): domain Eukaryota; kingdom Metazoa; phylum Chordata; class Actinopteri; order Siluriformes; family Clariidae; genus Clarias; species Clarias batrachus. The sequence goes on from QMIH01001465.1 coordinate 7,402, forward strand.
AGAAGATCTAGATGAAGTGACTAGCAGCATGGGCACTGTTTCTACCCATATATTAGACACTGTTGCTCTCATCAGATTAAAAAAGTCAGAGATAAAACACTTGCATAATGGTAACGTCATACTCGTGCCTTAAAGAGAGCATCCCGTAGCCTCAAGCGAAAATGGAGAAAAACAAAATTAGACGTTTTTAGAATCGCGTATAAAGATAGTATGTGCAGCTACAAGACAGGCTCTAAAAGCTACTAGGGCCGAGCATTTAAGCCAACTGATAGCAAAAAACCAAAACAATCCCAGGTATCTTGCTATCAGTTGGCTTAAATGCTCGGCCCTAGTGATAGCAAGAAACCAAAACAATCCCAGGTTCTTATGTAGTACAGTGGCTAGACTAACAAAACCTAAGATATCTGCAGAGAGTATTCCATCACAGTTTAGAAGTGAAGACTTCATGAACTTCATGAAAAAATCGATAGCATAAGGAAGAAAATAATTGAAGTTCAACCTCTAACAGCATCTCATGATCCAGTCCAGTCTAAACCTTCACATTTAGATTTTCAGTACTTTACAGGTATAGGACAGGAAGAGCTGTATAAACTCATCACCTCGGCTAAATCAACAACATGCTTGCTAGATCCAATCCCAACCAGACATTTGAAAGAAGTGATACATACTGTATAGCTGGAGAGCCGCTTCTAAACATTATTAACTCTTCATTATATCTAGGTCACGTACCTAAATCTTTCAAGTTGGCAGTTATTAAGCATCTTCTTAAAAAGTCTAATTTAGATTCAAATGAAATAAATTACAGACCGATTTCAAACGTTCTGTTTCTATAAAAAATATTAGAAAACGTAGTATCAGCCCAAATATGCACATTCTTGCAGGAAAACAATATCCTYGAAGAATTTYAGTCWGGTTTCAGGCCCCATCATAGTACAGAAACTGCACTAGTTAAAATTGCAAATAACTTGTTTTTAGCTTCATACCAAGGCTGCATCTCACTACTAGTCCTACTTGATCTTAGTGCTGCATTCGACACTATAGATCATGATATTCTGATAGATCGCTTACAAAATCACATAGGTATTTAGGGACAGGCATTAAAATGGTTTAGATCCTACCTGTCTGATTGATACCATTTTGTAGATTTAAATGGAGAACTGTCTGGTGTAATGCCAGTAAAATATGGGGTCCCACAAGGGACAGTTTAGGACCTCTGCTTTTCTCCATATACATGCTTCCCTTGTGTAACATCATTATAAGACATGGAATTAGTTTCCATTGTTATGCTGATGATACCCAGTTATACATCTCCACAAAACCAGACGAAATACCCAAGTTGTCTAGACTTCTGTAACTTAGTGTGTTCAAGATATAAAAGCTTGGATGACCAATAATTTTCTTCTACTAAATTCAAATAAGACGGAGATATTACTTATTGACCCAAAAACCAGTACACAACAGCTCCCACAATTCAGCTTGCATTTAGAAAGATGTACTGTTATCACCAACTCAACAGTGAGTTGACAGTGGGCGTAATATTAGACAGTAACATATAAGCCTGTATCTCCGTTTCCTTGGCTCAAACTGCACTCGCCCGGACCGGCTCGGAGCACAGCGACAAGACACGACCCAAGCCATTCCCTACCAGCCCATCACGTCGACCCTCACCTTCGCCCTTCTCATCGAGCACATAATCTCACCTCATTCACCTGTTGCACCACTTGAACCTCAATAAACACTGCATGTTTGACTCACTGCATCGCTGCCTCCCTGTGTCTCTCATTTCTGATCCCGACAGAAGCTTTACATTGGTGGAGAATGCAGGCCGGAAATTCGGAACCACAGACCAGGCAGCCCACAAAACGTTACCTCGGACACCAACTGGAAACGAACATTCAGCAGCAAACATTACTGCAACAACTCACGCAGGGCCTCCAGGCCGCAACAGAGGAGCTCACACGGATCCAACAACAGGAGGGGCGAGACGTGCCTCTCCCAGACCCCCGGAAGGACGCACAAAATCTGCTCTCCAAACTAACACTGCATGTTGACCTTGAAGCATATCTGCAGACTTTCGAGAGGACAGCGGAGCTCGAGGGATGGCCAAGGCTTGAGTGGAGCTCCATTCTTGTCCCTCTGCTATCGGGGGAAGCACCTACTATGCACTTCCCGCAGGAGATGCGGACGACTATGAACTACTAAAGTCCGAAATATTAGCTCGTTGTGGGCTCTCCAGCGCCCAGGCAGCCCTAGAGTTTCACCGGTGGGCATATGAAGCACAAGTTCCTCTTCAGGCACAGCTTGACCGCCTGTCCCAGATCGCCACCCGCTGGCTGCAGCCAGAAGTGCTCTCAGCAAGAAAAGTCACAGAGCGAGTCGTGATGGACAGGATAATGCGCGCTCTTCCGAGGGAAGAACAAAAAGCGGTTGGAATGCGAGCCCCCACCTCCCTTCGTGACATGACGGACGCTCTGGAATGTGCACTCACAACACTTTCCCTTGGACCAGACAAAAAGAAATTTTCAGAGATAAACCCCCCCGGTACACGACGTGAGTTCCCACCCCCCCGCCCGCAAAGACTGGAAACCCCACAAGACGAGCCGATGCCCACTGAGCCGGAACTCAGTAGAGCCACGTCTTCAAGAGGTCTTTGGGTCGGCGGACAACTGTGTGAAGATGGACCCCCGGCCCCCACCCACTGGGTCCGGATAGGCGGAGCCCCGTTACCAGCACTCATTGATACGGAAGCGCTGTCACCTTGGCACAGCCTGCGGTTATCCCTGCAGGAGCGCAGCAATGTCAACCTCTCCCGATCACCTGCGTACATGGCAATCGGCGGGAGGTGCCTGTTATCATCAACTCGACAGTGAGTCGACAGTGGGCGTAATATTAGACAGTAACTTCACTGTCGAGGACCGATGGGGAAAGTATGTGATAACTGCAGGAATTGTCCCTAATCTTCCTGTCCCTCTCCTCTTAGGGAGAGACTGGCCAGGTGCGCTACCTGAGGGAAAAATTGAAAAAAAAAAAAAAACGAAAGAGCTGGCCACCTTGCCGCAAACAAAGACCGAGGACAACTGGACCCAAACCAGCATTGGCTGGCACAGATGGCAGAGGAGGAGGCGGACGCCGAAGCAGAAGGTGAGGTGCACACTCCTTCTAACCCATCTCTATCCCTGTCTCAACAGATAAAAAAAGATGGCAGCTTCGCACAACTACAGTACGAGGATACGTGCCTCTGGCATTGTTGGAGCCAGGTTCGCGAGATAGAAGCAGAGATCGTGGGGGACGAAAAAGCACAACCCGCGTCTTATTTCCTCATAAAAATCGGCTTGCTGTATTACCACACTGCACGGAGAGGCCAGCCCCGAGACCTCCTAGTGGTTCTAAGGAAAGGTAAATGCGATAATGCACCTTGCCCACTCGGAGGACACCTGGGGGAAAAAATACCATCACCAAGGTGAGAGACCGGTTCCACTGGCCAGGACTCGATGCCGAGGTATGAAATTTCTGCCAGCGCTGTCCTGAATGTCAGAAAACTTCGCCTCGTAAACCGTCCCCTGCCCCCCTAATTCCTCTTCCCATTATCGGTGTGCCGTTCGAAAGAATTGGAATGGATCTCATTGGCCCAATGCCAAAGTCAGCAAAAGGCCACGAATATATCTTATTCTATCGCTCAGATGTTGAATTTTTTGACCATTTTGGATCTCTTTCTGGGTTTAAATGAATTAGACCAGATTGTGTTTACTCCCTCCTCATTCTGAAACTGATTCCATATCCCCTTCCACGTCTGTTCCAGTGCTCCAAAAGTTCAAGAACCTTGAAATAAAATAAAACAAGAAATTGTCTAAAAACTTTAATACTATTTTAGCTATCCTCTAGCTATCCTCTGATTTAGGACAGCCCCTTTCTACTTCAACTGCAAATTGAGGGGTTGTGATCGTGAGGATGGAGTCTGAGATGAAGTGGCGTTTGAGTTTTCAGGCTGGCATTTGAGTCTTTGTCTGCTAGTGAGTTCCAATGAAACGGGTATTTTGGGGGGATGGGGGTAATAAGGGGCACTGCGACAGAGCTTAAATTCCTGATTAATTGTCTGTAAAAGTTGGTAACCACGGAGCCATAACAGCTCTCTCTCTCCGCCCACACAGCTTCCCCACTCGGTGCTGCAAACACTGCCGGGCGGCACGTTATTAAAACCCCAGCGCTCACCGCCCAGCCCATTTCAAGGCTAAGTCTAAGCAGCACACAAAGTAAATCCCAAGGAGTCTCTCCACTGCAATTGGACCCATGACACCCTCTAGGTAAGCCTGACAAAAAGACTACATGTGACTAAATGTGGTTATTGTTATTGCGGCTGATCAGTCAAACAGAGTCATGTGATTATCGTTGCTACGTCTAATTGATGAAACACAGTCACGTGGTTGTTTCACCGGCTTAATTTTTCTGGCAAAAACAAAGACTATCTAATGTATAGAATAAAAGGTTAGAAAAATAACAAGCCAAGTTTTGCCGAATGTAGCGGAGTAAGAGTAGCGTTTCTTCTTCAGAAATCTACTCAAGTAAAAGTAATAAGTATGGAGCATTAAAACTCACTCACTCACTCATCATCTATACCTCTTAATCCTGTATTCAGGGTCATGGGGCGCCTGGAGCCTATCCCAGGAGACTTAGGGCACATGGTAGGGTACACCCTGGACAGGGTGCCAATCCATCGCAGGGCACAGAAACACACACATACTGTACACTCACTCATTCACACACTACGGGCAATTTGGGAACGCCAATTAGCCTAACTTATATGTCTTTAGACTGTGGGAGGAAACCGGAGGAAACCCACCAAGCACGGGGAAAACATGCAAACTCCATGCACACAGAGACGGGAATCGAGCCTGGCCGGGGATTGAACCCAGACCCTGGCGGTGCAAGGCGACAGTGCTAACCACTACACCACTGTGCCACCTAGCATTTAATTAAAAAAAAAAAAAAAAAAAAATTTACTTAATTAAATGTAACAGAGTAACTGTAACTTGTTACTACGCACCTCTATAGTTGTGACAGTCACAAACTGATGGCCAGACATTCTCGTTTAGTATTTCTTGGCAGAGCACAGAATTCATGGTTTCATCAGTTATGGCAAGTCATCCAGGTCCTAAAGCTGCCCAAACGTCCTTGGGATAATTAAAATGTTCTTTGATAAATGTAAGATGAGCCTTTGTGTTCTTTTTGGTCAGTTGTGGTTTTTGCCTTGGAAATCATCATTTTGTATTTACTTGGGTTATCGGATAATTTTAGAGTGACAAATTTGCAAAAAACAGAAAAAAAAATTTGGAAGGGGCAAATGCTTTTTTCGGCATTGAACATATCATAAACTTATGCTAGATCTTTAAGGTAGCACTATGTGCTGTTACAATTGCAATATTGTATAGCAATGTTTATTTTAGTGTATTTAGCACCCCCTAGTGGTTGTTCTAGTTATTTTTCTTKGTAGTGATGTCACAGGAAGTAGGCTTTTACAGAGTAGATGACCGCACGGCAGTTTCTATTGCAATCTCCAGCTATCTGTAGACATCTTACCAGTACTGTGGCATCGTCCGTATGTATTGCATTTTTATTGGTTAATTGGTTTATATGTATGCATATGGAGCCTGAAAATTGTTTATTTATAATGTTTATAAGAATTTAATGTTAACTGTCSTTAATCACATGGCGTAGTTGCATATCTTAAAATCTAAGCAGAATGTGCATTATTATTGATATAAGATTGTTTTTATTTCAGTTTCACCCTTTCTAAAGCCAATAAACCTGTGGAATAACATCTAATGTCTTCAGAGTCGTGGTTGAAGGAAGGATGTTTATCTGGCTGTCTTAGCGCACTATTTACAGTGTGAACAGGGGACAGTACAGTGAAAGGACGGCACTTTGGTAGTTAGATAACGCAGCATAAAGGAGGTAACAACGATATCTCACAAAATTCTTGAACCACTGCAATATAACGAATCTGCATCATCTATCAGAGTTGACATTATGGATTCAGCTTCATACAAGACAAGGTCTAAAGCTTCCCGCACCTGTCGAAGTGGCTCATGCACTGWTACTGCTGCTGCAATTGCTAGGGCCAAAGCTGAAGCTGCTAAAGCACGTCTTGCATTCGCTGAAAAGGAGATGAAAATGAAAATAGAAAAAGCCCAATTGGAGGCCTCAATGGAGAAACTCAATCTAGAAAAAGAAGCTGCCGCAGCTGTAGCAGAGGCTGATGCTTTAGAGGCAGCAACTGATGTGACTAGTGAGAGGCTTAGCTGTAAACTCCAGTTTGACACAGCCCCTCTRAATGCAGCTCAACGTACCAGGGACTATGTAGAGGAGCAATCAATGGAGAAGGGGGATGCTAATACAGCTTTGGAAGCAAGATCCCTCCCTGCACACGAGGTCAGGCAGGTAAACACAGAAATAGCACCACCCTGTTCCGTACACGCCGCTTACCTCAGCACAGAAGAGGGCCCACCTGCTCTAAATACAAACGCATTTAACTGCCCTGCCGCACCTCTACCTAGTCRTAAGCCCTTTCTTGCTTCTGGTGTGAAAGATGAGCTGTCTCAGACTTTTATGAGGCAACACTATGATGCCCAGCATAGTAACAATGCAGTTCTACAGCTTCCTCACAGTCATGCTGCACCATGTGCCAATGATGACAACTCCAGTATGTCAGACTTTGTAAGATTCCTAGCCCGCCGTGAACTGGTTGCCACAGGTCTACTGAGATTCAATGACAGACCAGAAAGCTACAGGGCTTGGCGGCGCTCCTTTGAAAATGCAGTTAGAGGCTTAGGCCTGTTATGCAGCGAAGAAATTGATCTCCTTGTAAAGTGGCTCGGAAATGAGTCAGTTGAGCATGCTAAACGAA
>QMIH01001465.1:14429-42403 GCA_003987875.1 Clarias batrachus
ACCATGCCCAAACACTTTCTGTGTAAGGGAGACATATAGCCATCCATTTGAACAGCCTTCAGGGAAAGTACGAACCTTTAGCTGCAACTGCAAGGGTAAACATCTTGGTTGCTCTGTCTTTCACTTAACAGGCAGTGACGACTGTGTGGCTCCATCTATTGAAGACCTAAACTTCATAAGCATAATGAAAAATAGCATCCAGAAGGATGATTCTAATAGCTGGGTAGCACCCTTGCCATTTAGGGTTCCACGACAGAGACTTCCAGACAACCGAACCCAAGCACTGAACAGATTCAGTGTTCTTAGGCGCAGCCTGGAAAAAAGGCCAGAGTTGAAACAGCACTTCTTTTTATTTATGGAAAAGATATTTGAGAACAAACATGCAGAAATCGCACCTCCTCTCAAAGAAAATGAGGAACGGTGGTACTTGCCCATCTTCGGTGTCTACCATCCCAAGAAACCAGGAAACATCAGAGTGGTGTTTGACTCTAGTGCTAAACACAATGGAATGTCCCTCAACGATGTTCTGCTGACAGGACCTGATTTAAATAACACACTGCTTGGGGTGCTAATAAGATTTCGCAAAGAAGCTGTTGCTGTTACAGCAGATATACAGCAAATGTTCCACTGTTTTCTTGTGAAGGAAGAGGACCGTAACTTCCTACGTTTTTTCTGGTTCAAAAATAATGATCCTGCCCAAGAAATGACTGAGTACCGCATGAGGGTGCATGTGTTTGGGAACAGTCCCTCGCCAGCAGTGGCAATTTACTGTCTCAGGCAGTCTGTCCAGGAAAGTGAACCGGATTATGACCCAGAAGTTGAACAGTTTGTGAACCGGGACTTCTACGTTGATGATGGCCTAAGGTCCTTTGTAACAGTTAGTGAGGCAATTAACCTGCTAAAGAGAACACAGGATATTCTATCGAGTTCCAACTTAAGACTGCATAAGATTGCTTCTAACAGGAAAGAAGTCATGGCAGCATTCTCACCTCATGACCGGGCAAGTGACCTGAAAGATTTGGAGTTAGGTTTTGGCACTGCACCACTCCAGCGCAGCCTTGGCATTAATTKGGATTTAAATACTGACTCATTTATCTTTAAGGTTGATAATGAAAAACCTTTTACCAGACGTGGTGTTCTGTMTGTTGTGAACAGTGTTTTTGATCCTCTCGGGTTTGTTGCCCCTGTGACCATTCAAGGAAAGTTTATTCTTCGAGAGCTTACTCAKGAGAACAGTGACTGGGATTCTCCRCTACCACAGGGAATGGAAGGTATGTGGAACTCCTGGAGGGATTCTCTCAAAGACTTAAGTGGTCTATCTGTTGCTAGACGTTACGCAGAAGTTTCTTGTATCAAGGCAAAGCACAGAGAACTATGTGTCTTCTCCGATGCTTCGACCAAAGCCATAGGTGCAGTAGCTTACCTTAGAGTAACAGATGAAGACAACAATAGGCATATAGGGTTTGTGATGGGTAAGGCCCGGTTGGCACCACGTCCTGAACATACAGTCCCTAGACTTGAACTCTGTGCTGCTGTTCTTGCTGTAGAGTTGTCAGAGCTCATCACAGCAGAGATTGACCTGCYCSTTGACACTACAACKTTCTACACAGACAGTAAAGTGGTGCTGGGATACATTTACAATGAAGTTAGACGTTTCTATGTGTATGTTACCAACCGCATTATAAGAATAAGAAGGTCCTCTCGACCAGAACAGTGGAAGTATGTGTCAAGTGACCAAAACCCAGCAGACCACGCTACAAGGTCAGTCACTGCCTCACAGCTTTCAGCTACTACATGGTTCCATGGGCCTGCCTTTTTGAGGAGATCTACAGAAGAATTACGAGACAAAGACATATTTGAGCTGGTAGATCCATCCACAGATGTTGACATCAGGCCCCATGTGTCTGCTCTCAAAACTGCAGCTTCAGTCAAGCGACTGGGATCACAACGSTTCTCCAAGTTTTCATGCTGGAAGTCCTTGAGAGGYGCCATAGCTCACCTCAGCCATATCGCCAGACATTTCCATGAAAGGAAAGCTCACAACAAATGCAGTGAGGGTAACGGGTGGCAGATATGTAAGGCAGCTTATTCAGTCGACCAACTTTTGCATTCTGAATCCCTGATCATCCGTGCCGTTCAAGAMRACACGTATGCTCAAGAACTTGTTTGCATTAGGAGGCAAGAAAAGATTCCCCAAAACAGTACTCTCAAGTCTCTTGATCCCTTCATTGACTCCAAGGGTCTCTTACGTGTTGGAGGTCGCATCAATGCAGCCAGAATGGATGAAAATGAGAAGAATCCTCTCATCATTCCAGGGAAACACCATGTTGCAACACTACTGGTTAGGCACTTCCACCAGCAATGTCAACACCAGGGTCGGTTGTTCACTGAAGGAACTGTCCGCACTGCAGGCCTTTGGATAATTGGGGGTAAAAGACTTGTGAGTAGCATCATTCATCACTGTGTTACTTGTCGCAAACTACGTGGAGTTCTTCAAACTCAGAAAATGTCAAGTCTCCCATCTGACCGACTGTCTATGGAACCTCCTTTCACAAATGTTGGACTCGATGTGTTTGGCCCGTGGACCATTGCATCACGTCGGACAAGAGGAGGACTTGTCCATAGCAAGAGATGGGCTGTAATGTTCACTTGCATGGCTGTGAGAGCAGTCCACATAGAGGTCATAGAATCTCTGGAYACATCAAGTTTCATAAATGCATTCAGACGCTTTCTCGCCATTCGTRGTCCCGTTAAGCACCTTAGATCCGACAGAGGGACTAATTTTATTAGTGCTTGTCGGGAGCTCAAGATTCCCTCTAACCTAGACCAGGCTTCCATTGATCRCTTTCTAACTGATCAGGGTTGTTCTTGGACTTTCAACCCACCTCATGCTCCACACATGGGTGGAGCCTGGGAGAGGATGATCGGAATGGCAAAGAGGATCCTTGATTCAATGCTCTCTCAATTGGGAACAAGCAAATTGACACATGAGGTGCTTTCAACTCTTATGTCCGAAGTGGCAGYTATCATCAACAGCAGACCACTTGTTCCAGTGTCTACCGATCCAACTGATTCATTCATCCTTACCCCAGCCACTATTCTCACACAGAAGACATCTCGTCTYTCTGCTCCATCTYTCGACCATACAGAAAAGAACTTGTTCAAGCATCAGTGGCGGCAGGTACAGCACCTTGCTGAAACATTCTGGTTCAAATGGAGAAAACAGTTTCTCTCTACACTGCAGCCCAGGAGGAAATGGCAGTTACCCCAAMCAAACCTGGAACCAGGGGACATTGTGCTTATCAAAGATGAGCAACAGAAAAGAAATGAATGGCCTTTAGGCATTGTAATGCAGRTCTTCCCTAGTAAAGATGGTCATGTCCGGGAAGTTGAGGTCAAAGTCTCTAAGAAGAATGGGACTAAACTGTTCTTACGACCAGTTTCAGAAATAGTTCTATTACTCTCACCCAAGGTGGATAATGAGTAACTGTTGGTAGTGGCATCTAGAAATGCCAGACGGGGAGTGTGCTGTTACAATTGCAATATTGTATAGCAATGTTTATTTTAGTGTATTTAGCACCCCCTAGTGGTTGTTCTAGTTATTTTTCTTTGTAGTGATGTCACARGAARTAGGCTTTTACAGAGTAGATGACYGCACGGCAGTTTCTATTGCAATCTCCAGCTATCTGTAGACATCTTACCAGTACTGTGGCATCGTCCRTATGTATTGCATTTTTATTGGTTAATTGGTTTATATGTATGCATATGGAGCCTGAAAATTGTTTATTTATAATGTTTATAAGAATTTAATGTTAACTGTCGTTAATCACATGGCGTAGTTGCATATCTTAAAATCTAAGCAGAATGTGCATTATTATTGATATAAGATTGTTTTTATTTCAGTTTTACCCTTTCTAAAGCCAATAAACCTGTGGAATAACATCTAATGTCTTCAGAGTCRTGGTTGAAGGAAGGATGTTTATCTGGCTGTCTTAGCGCACTATTTACAGTGTGAACAGGGGACATTACAATACTAAAGAGGGAAAAGGCTGCTAGGAGATACACGTTAAGGCTCCCGTTTCAACCTGGGGAAAGCCGCCCAACTGCCAGACGTCTCAGAGGACTTCTGCCTGAGGCCATGCCCAAGAAACAGCTGGGTGGCACTAGTCCGACCATCCCACAAGAGGAGAGCCGTCATGAGTAAACCGCGCAGGAGCTGCTGCCCACACTGGGCTACCACACATGCTACCACTCTGCCCTCCGCCACCGCTCACCAGCCTTTGTCTTCCCTTTTTCCCTTCCTCCATCCTTTAACCTTTTGCTTCCCTTTTTTTCATAATAACATTTTTTTCCCTTTTTCGTAAGACCTCGCCTCGTGTCCATGTTTGCGGTGCCGCGCATGTGCCAAACCCATTACAACCTATATAATGTATATATTATATTGGATATAATATTTCTGGATAAAGCATTGGTAAATAAATAAAACTAAGATTTCTGACAGGTCACGTTTTTCTGACAATTCTCTGTGCAAAGGAGTTAGCAGTTGATGCAAAACATATGACAATAATTGTAGTCATATGTGTCCTATATTGGAATAATTTTATAAGAAAAATATTGATATTCCAAGTTTGTCTAATTTCTACAGTGATTCTAAATTTTAGATTTTTCTAAAAATTAAGACACAACATTTACTTCAGTTATAAACTAGTATATCCATGCTCTGCTCTAATGGTAAAGATTTTGAGAAAGGAAGAAGAAATGAACGATTTATAACACTCACCACACTAAAGCTTCCTTCAAAGAGAGGGAAATAAATAAATGCAGGGACGAATTATTTATTCAGACTCAAACACGCTGTTTTGTATGACAGTTATTTCCATGTGTCTTTTTATCATCACGTTCAACAGAATTAATGTCTGATTTCATGAAGTATAGACATACAGGAATATTCAATTATAAAGTTAAACTTTAGCCTTTATTCATGATATGTACATTACTGCACTATGAAATTGTTTACGTTTCTCATTTGCTAGCTTTTTGTTGGTATGCTGGGGTCAGAGCTATGGATCAGCCGTTATACCTCTTGATGCTGACAGGGTTATGAGTGTTGATCAAGGGCTCAACAGCTGCAACATGGTGGAGCTGGGGCTCGAACTGCCGTCTTTCCAGTCAGTAAATAGGAATAATTGATTTAAATACACAAACCAGCCCATGGACAACAAAGGTGTTGTGTAGTTGATAAGTATATAAGCCTGATAAGATAGGTAATAAGCTTTAATAAGTATAAGAATGGAAGCATCACTGCTGACAATGTGCCTTTGTGTGAGAAATAATAAAGGCTTCAAATTAGCACATTAATATACATAGGAGTATTTGTGTTGCTTTACAATCAAACCCAGGTTTTATTATTTATTTTTTTAAAGCAATATACAAAAAAAAATTAGATTTCCCCCCTAAAACACTCTCTAGTACACCTATAAGTTGATCTGAAGCAGAATCCATTACTTACTGCAAGGTCGAGGTTTCTGAGCCAAGCAGCCTCCGGCCACGAACACCAACAGGGCACAACACACCCAGAGCTGCATATCTTCCCACTACAGTGTGTTTGCACTTGTGTGGATTGTACTGTATCCCCTTCTTCCTTATATAGTGCCTCATCAAAACCAGCACACTGTCAATTCCTTGTTTTAAGTCACATGTGTGGTGAGTTTTTTCTTGTAAAACAAGTGTTATTGCTTAAAAATGTCATAGTTGATTGCGTACCATGGACGTTAGGTATAAATGTTGGAGAAATATGCCCATAGAAGATATTGTAGAACTTCTGTTTCTCGCTTACAGTCCAGTCCCATGATTTTAATGACAAACATGATGTCACTGTCAGCTGATTTGTTTGTGTGTGTGTGTGTGTGTGTGTGTGTGTGTGTGTGAGTGTTGAAGACCCTATAAACATTTGTGTTGCACAGGTTTAAAACGTGGGATACCCGATTAAACATTTAGAAAATTCTATATCTGCATCAAGAAAGGCAGCGCAATTTAGCGTTAAGGATTTCTATCAGTTGTGAGATCTTTCACTTGGACGGAGGAAAGGACGGAAGATGTGCAAGTGCAGGTACAGGGGCAGTGCCCAGCTGGCAGGTAGGCACTTGACTGGTGAGCAAAAGCCACAATGTGCTCTCATAGACAGCACCTTTTACAGCACCTTCTACAGCTGCCCAGCACTCTTCCAGCATGGCCTCAGGCCTAAATCGAGCATGACATCTGGGCTGCTTTGCTGACTAATCTCCATGCCTTCTTTTTAAGGAAACCAGAGGTTCATTGATAATATTTCCCACCAGCCGTGCCAGATTTAGCGACCCCACCCCTTCAAACACCTGCCATTGGCTGAACCATTGGGTCAGTTGTGATCACGGGACAAAGCGTACTCGTACTCGTATTTTAAGACCTCACTTGTTCATCAATTAAAATTTATTTAAAAATTTTGCTCATCTTGCAAAAAAGTTACTCGCAATCCAAGGCTCCACTGTATTTTGAACGCAGCTCTTCAACTTTAAAACATGCCAAATATTCTTGACATTATTTTTATTTTTTATTTTGCTGGTATAGAAATAAAAGTGTTCACACCCTTTAACTAACATCATTTCATATCTGGCTAATGTAGAGCTGTGTCAAGCAATGTTTAGTGACTTTAATAAAAGTTTTTTAAGAAAATCAACTAGCATTTCCTTTGATACTATATACAAATTCATTGTGTTTTATTGATTTATAAAAGTTTTAATTTAGGAATTCATGTTGCAATTACAGTAATATAATAGTAGTATTTTTATGTGTAATTAAATGCATATAGGAATTCCTGATTCACACTATATTATCACAGACATTTCATTATACCAAAACAGCATATTCGCACAGGCCAAAATGGTAGAACTTGCTGCTTTATACAAAATAAATTGTTAATGAAATCTAAATAATCTGACAGTCATTCCGGTGTTATACCATATACACTGACTAAAATCAAATTTAAATTAAAATGTACAAATACAAAAATGTATATATATTTTAAATGAGTACAGTACGTACATTTAAATGTTTGCCAAACTCTTTATTTAAGATCATTGTTGAGGGATGTTACATGTGGGTCATATGAAGAGAATCAGTATTGAGCACTCAGAAGAAAACACTGAAGAAATCACCCTGCCCTGCTTTCAGAGTAGCGTTCTCGCAGAACGATGGAGGAATGAACACAGATGGATCCTTAATCCCATGAATGTTGTTAAAATAGCTGAAACAATCAGATTCGACATGATTTGGTAAATAGATAAACGTATGTATGGATATAAGCAAATTTTGGCCTTCTCTGTTCAGTTTATTAAAGTTCTCTCTCTTATACACACAAACACACTTACGTGCTAACAACCAAGTCAGATTCTGGCCCGTTGCAAAGGACCGCTACAGGAAAGCAGCCAAACTCTGTGTATGTCATGACATACAAGCCTAGGGCAAAGGAAAGATCAGAGCAAGCATCAATACGAAGTAAAATAACAATTTCATATATATATATATATCATGTCAGGAAGTTTATACAATTGTAATGCTTACAGTATTGCAGTATCGCAATACAAATTGAATTGGCACGTAGTTATCATGATAATATCATATCAGCTGGTCTGCGGGGTACATCTTAGACAGGATGCCAAGCCGTCGCAGGGAACATATAGTGACTTCACACACTACGGGCAATTTTGGAATGCCAATTAGTCTATCATGCACATCTTTGGACTGTGGGAGGAAACCCACCAAACATGGGGAGAACATGCAAACTCCACTCACCCACAAACCCGAGGCGGGAGTCAAAACCAGATCCTGAAGGTTCAAGGTGACAGTGCTAACCACTAAGACACCATGCCTCCACATCAAATACAATACAAGTTAATTAATATTTTGCCACTGTTTTAGCACATTAGCATGTAAAGCACATGTGAGACATGCTTGTGTCAACACTTGTTTTAGGTCGATGTTTCGTTTGATGTGTCAGTTTCTGTACCTTGGTCGTTATGTGTCTCTCCAGTCCATGAGTTGACGAGCACACCTTCACCAGGTGCAGAGAGACTCCCTAACACCGTCTGAGCAAGAAAGGTAGAGTTGGGTGGGATCTCCAACGGGTGGAACTTGATCATCAGTGCCTGTTTATCACACGTCTTGTGTTCATAGTTGATCTGGTACATCACTTGCTGAAGAGAGAGCGAACAAGTTACAGCCTCAGCTTTAGTAGACACGGTTTCTGTCTTGCCCTGTGGTTTTATGTTGTGTTTAAACATTTAAATTTTTCCTTTAATAAATTTTATGATAGTAAAATGAGGAGTGGAAAATAATGAATTACATGGCCTCTCATTACAGTACTCCAGTGGCCTACATTTATTCACTGTACACTGCTTTCAGAGTAAAAATCTGAAAGTTTAAATCATATAAACATCTCACGGAGCTCATCATCTGAAAATGGAAAGAGTTTGGTGCAACTGCAAACCTACAAAGACTTGGCCTTCCACCTAAACTGACAGGACGGGCACTTAGAAAATTAATCACAGAAGCAGCCAAGAGGCCCATGGTAAGTTTGGAGAAGCTGCAGAGATCCACAGCTCAGGTGGGAGAATCTGTCGACAGGACAACTCTTAGTTGTGCACTCCACAAAATTGTCCTTTATGGAAGAGTGTTAAGAAGAAAGCCAAGTGCAACGTTTGCTTTGAGAATGCTGATGGATAAGTATAGAGAAGGTCAGAAAGAGTTGCATTGTGTGTTAGTAGTGTATGACAGGGTGAGCAGAAATGAACTTTAGTATTGCATGAGGACGTCAGGAGTGCAAGAAAATACGACCGACTGATTTATGGTGAAAGTGGGACTGCCCTTCCTGTTTGCAGTGGTGATGGACAGGTTGAGGTTGACAAGAGTCACCATGTAGGGAGTGTAGAAGGGAAGAGAAATTATAGGGGAGTTTAAATACTTAGGGTCAACTGTCCAAAGCAATTTGGAGACGTTGCTGCTGACAAAAACACAGGAAGCAGAGCTGGAGGTGGCAGAGCTGAAGATGCTGCAATTTGCTTTGGGAGTGACAAGAATGGACAGGATTAGCAATGAGTTGATTAGAGGGACAGTGCAGGTAGGACAGTTTGGAGACAAAGTTAGAGAGGCCAGATGTTTTGACATATGCAGTGGAGGAATTATGTGGTATATTGGGAGGATATGGTGCTGCCAGGCAAGAAAAAAAAAAGAAGGCGGAGTTAGATGGAGACAAAAGAAGAAGAAGAAGAAGTGATTGACTAATGGTTTAAAAACAAAGAAGCAAAAAATAGCATTAGCCCTGCAACAGTCTAACAGTATTGCACAGAATAATGTGTAAGGGGTTGTCTAGTGTATCTTTCCTGGAAGGCAAATTATCATGAGCTAGCTAGCTAACATCCCTAGCAACCAACAGTATTTTGCTAATTTAGCTGGTGTTAAATTTCTTTATATACTCTTAATAAAGATAAAATAATTGTGTGAAAAAAATGTGCATCCCACATTTCCAGATTAGTTCTAAATAAATTTGCCAGGATCCAGATAGTTTAGAGAGGAAGTACCTTCATGTGATCATTTGAGAAATTATGTTCCTCATTGTTTTTATTTTCTTCCTCAATTACACTCTCTAGAATGATCATAATTACATTATATGAGGTTTTGGTTCCTTACTTCAATTTTCTCAAGTGTGTGTGTGTGTGCGTGTGTGTGTGTGTGCGCAGAACATCCTAAGTCTTTTTCGTAGTGAGTATCACTACATTAGCAGCAACTCAACTCAGTTGGACCTTTAATATGTTTAGATAGATTAGCATGCTAGTTGGTTAGCACTCTCCCTGAGGGTAACATGCGTGTGGTAATTGTAGTATACTTAAATTTGTCTAACTCTCCTTGCTAGATATTAGCTAGTTATTCTGGCTACTTCATAGACAATTATTGATAAATGCTAGCTGATTCATTTTATCAGCCAGCTAAGACATGTTAGCTTAAAAGAACAGTTGCCATTAGCTTAACAATATCCTTGATGTTAGCGGCTACCACTTGGGGGGAGAGGTAATGGTGTCATTGGTGTCAAGGGATATAATTAGTCTTGTACTTAATATGGATGGCTTAACAGCATTATTCTGATATATTTTACTCATAATAACTGGAAATCAAGCAATGTAAACCATATTTTCAACTCTTTAAAAAAAACTGTACCTGAACTGTAACTGTTTGAAAGTTTGTACTAGACTATTCACAGTGAAAACATACAACATAGTCATTTAGTAAATTCACTATGTTATTCGTTGCTTTTCTTCCTCATTTACATTTTGTACCTGAGAACTAACAGTAGGCAAATTTTAGTGTATTTAGATGTGAAGCTGTGTGTGTGTCTTTGTGTATCGGTGGCTGTGTTACCTCTCGATAGAGGAGCAGAGTATCCATAACCATCGAATAATTCCCATCCCTTTGAAACACTCCAAACCGGATACGCTGTAATATAGCGTCGTAGGAGAACTTCCCAAATGCCCGAGAATTGCCATTTTGAGCTACCTGTCAAATAGAAGATGACAAAAGAGTTATAATGTGTATACTAATAATATAATATAATATAATATATAAAAAATATAAAAAATATGAATATTAAATAAAATATGTCAGTGTGCCAAAAGACATCGTCCTGTGTACATTCTTTAACTTATTTAAAGACACCACATTAACTTCAGTTATATAATGTGTTATATAGTGTATGCATGTTCTGTATCCTTGCTTCCCAGTTACGTAGTAGTATGCTGATATAAATATAATTTGGAAATTATGATACTAAATAATAGCAGACATGATCCATACTGGAAAATTTCATTATGGTAAAGATGTTTAAAAAAAAACAAAAAAAACAAGGCTGAAGAAATAAAAAGTTTACAAAACTCACCACACTAAAGCTTCCCTCATAGAGGGGAGGACTTCCTGTAAATAAATAAATAAATAAATGCAGGGATTAATTACTTATTTATCTTGAATTTCAGCTGAATTATAGCCGTTGGTGTCAGGGATAACCCCTAGAGGGCGCCTTGCGCCCAGAGACTTTTTGTGTTTTGTCTTTTGTTTGGACTTCGTTTCCCAGAATGCACCTCGGTCAGTTGATGTGGGCACTCACCTGAACCGAGGTAGCTCATTAGTTTCTTTATAAATAACCCTATCCTTGGTTCACTTCTTGTCTTGCATCTGTTTTAGTTGAGCTCTGTTTTGGTAAAGTTTTTGTTATACTGTTTTGTTTCCTTCTGTGTAGATATACTAATGTGTTTGCCATGGTTCCTGTTTTTTTTTTTTTTTTTTTTTTTTTGGCTTCAGTTATTTTGGTTTTTTGCTTGTTTTCTGTATTTGAAACACTTAGAAGTTTTAACCTCTGCTCTTATGCCTCGCCTGCAAACCCACCACAAACGTAACAATTGGCAATATTCCATTGGTAGGAATATTTAATTATAAAGTTAAAGTTCAACCTCTATTCATCACATATACATTATTTCACAGTGAAATTCTTTATCCCAGCTTTTTGTCAGTCGGCAAAAGTATAGCTTCCAAGTATAACATTCGAAGCATCACTGCTGACACTGTGCCTTCAAAATAGAGCATTAATGTACACAAGAATAGTTGTGCTGCTTTAAAATGAAACCCATGTTTTATTAAATAAATAAATAAATAAATAAATATATATATATATATATATATTTCTTTTGTTTTAAGGTTTCTCTAAATCACTCACTACAAGTTGGTCTTAATCAAAATCCATTACTTACTGCAAGGTCGAGGTTTCTGAGCCAAGCAGCCTCCAGCCACGAACACCAACAGGGCACAACACACCCAGAGCTGCATGTCTTCCTACTACAATGTGTTTGCTGTGGGACTGTGTGGATTGTGTTCCCTGCTTCCTTTTATAGTGCCTTATCAAAACCAACACACTGTAAAACACTCTCTCAATTCCTGGTTTTTAGTCACATGTGTACTCGGTGTGTGGAAGGTTAGTGTGCAACCTGAGTTTTCACTTGTGAACATTTTCTATTGCTCAAAAATGTGATACTTGATTGTGTTACATGGACGTTAAGCCAGAATTATTGTAGGGGATCAAACACTTATTTTACTCATTGTAATGCAATTAAATTTATAACATTTACATAATTCGCTTTAGGCCTGGATTTTTAATTGATATTCTGACTCTATCCTTTAAAATAAACCTATGATAAAAATACTAGATCCTTCATTTCTTTGTAAGCGGCCAAATGTACAACATACAAACATACAGGCAATCGAATCATTATTTTCCACACTGTGTATATAATACTACTCTCTCTTGAATGATGATAATTTTTAGAAAAGAAAATCGTCTAATAGGTTTTTAAAGGCACGTGTGACCCGCTTAAGAATGACCGGAATGTCAACACTGAAATAGACACAACCACAAAATTTTATTTTAATTTAAAAAATTAAAAATCTGAAGACATTGAGATAGTAGTCAAGTCATGAACCAAAACAGGAATTAAAACCTAGTGTATATGAGAAGTGTAACTGAAAAATCACATAAGCCAACGGTATAAAAAGTAGATCTCAGTGCTCTGAACACATGAAATTGTTAAAAAAAATCCGACAAAATCATTCAGTTGTTAAAGGAACCATCTACATTGACTAAAACCAAATTTATTCAAGTTATGCATTTGAACACAGCAAAAAAACAACACATTTTTAAAATGAGCACATTGTATGCATTTAAATGTTTGCCGAACTCTTTATTTAAGATCAGTATTAAGGGATGTTACATGTGCGTTATACTGTATGAAGAGCACCATTATAGACTCAGAAGAAAACACTGAAGAAATCACCCTTCCCTGCTTTCAGAGTAGCGAATGGCAGAGAACGGTGGCGGAATGAACACGGGCGGATCCTCAATCCCATGAACAATGTTAAAGAAGCTGAAACAATCAGACAGGATTTAAACGCTAAGAGCAGATAAACGCTAGGTTTTAGTGTATGGATATTAGTATATTAAGCAAAACCTGGTTTTCTGTGTACAGTTTATTTATGTTCTCTCTCTCTCTCTCTCTCTCTCTCTCTCTCTCTCTCTTTCTTTCTCTCTCTCTCTCACACACTTACCTGATAACAACCAAGTCATTAATTCTCACATGGTGAAAGACAGTTACTAGAAGGCAGCCAAACTCTGTGAAACTCATGACAAACCAGCTTAGAGTACAGGAACAGCTGCTGTGTTAATGAAAGCATCAATACAAAGAAAAATAACAATTTCATATGTTAACTTTTTTTCTACAATCTATGATATTAACTAAGTCTCAGATTATGCAATAGACACAACATTTCCAAAACACATTCAAGATATTGACTGATTCGGTGATTATTTTGTGTGACAGTTCGTGTATCGCCACACTGACTTAAAAATTTTATTTAAAAATTTTTTAACTAAATTTATACACGTTTGCATTTGATGTGGTAAAATGTCGCCGTTCCTCTATAATCCTACAGGTGGTGCTCTAAACTATTGACAAATTAGCAAACGGCACAAACATTATTGTTATGATATATGTTAAAATTGTGATACTTACAGCATATTGAAGTTGGGACCTAGGTATCGTGACAATATTCAGCTGGCCCGTGGTGCATACTACATACTGTTTATAGTTAAGTAGACTACTAAGTAGTCATGTCAAGTAGTCAAGTAGGCTTTTATTGTCATTTCAACAATATACAGAGCTGATACTGTAAAGCAGAATAAGTGGAAATATAAAGTAAGTTCCTCAGGACAGTCCACCACCTCCATGGTTTATTCTCCTCACCTTTTGGCTGCACAGTACCTTGTAAGAATTTAAAACTACTTTCACCCATTAAACTAACTGTTGGTCACAGTTGCAGACGGATGTGTGCGGGTGGAGCAAAACAACTGGTTAAATAAAGGAACAAATCATAAAATGTTTATAATAAATGGCGTTTGTAGAACAGTTGTATAAAAGCAATATGATATATTTACAAAGGGATGCACTTTTCTTGCAAAAAAAAAAAAATTTAAAAATTTTTTATATGATCTTAATATCTGAGCAAATGCTGTTTGCACACACAATAAGAATAATAAAAGTATGGAGCACTAAACACCTAGTTTAGATTATGATTCAATTAAAAAAGAAAATTGTCTATTTAACACATAGAAAGGACCAAATCAACACCGCGCTGAAGCATTTCTTTTTATTTCCTGCTCAGAATGTATAGAAAAACAGTCGATTTAAATGCAGCTCTTTTACTTCAACACAGGCAAAATGTTCTTATATTTGGCTACTATAGAAGGAAGTGTTTACACCAATATGATCACAGAAATATTATTATTCCAAAACAGCAGATTTTACTTACTGTCCCAAGAGTTATAAAGAATGGTACTAGGACACAGGATGAACAACAACACCTGACAGTAAAGTTTTGAAAAATTTAACAGCCAGTCTTTACAACCGGGATGAGTAGAAAAGCTTACTTGTTCCTGGAGAGTTGGTCTTGCTTCCGCTGTCAATTGGCCTTTACTTAGAGAGTTGAATTAGAGCTACAGTGTTTGCACAGGCCAAAAATGTAAAATGCTCTGTACAAATTAAATTGCTAAGGGAACCATCTACACTGACTAAAACCAAATTTATCCAATTTATGCATTTGTACAAATTAAAAACAAGCATTTTTGTTATGAAGGCATGATAAGTGTAAATTTAAATGTTTGCCAAAATCTTTATTTAGGATCATTGTTGAGGGATGTTACATGTGGGTTATATGAAGAGCACCAGTATTGACTCAGAAGAAAGCACTGAAGAATTCACCCTCCCCTGCTTTCAGAGTAGCGTTCTGGCAGAACGGCGGAGGAATGAACACGGACGGATTCTTAATCCCGCGAACGATGTTAAAAAAGCTGAAACAATCAGATGAGACAGGATTTGTAAAACAGATCCAAGCAGTCTGGTTTTTATGTATATGTAAACAGATTTTATTAATTCTCGCAATCTCACTCACAAACACACACAAACACACACACACACACACACACACACACACACACACACACACACACACACACATGCTTACTTGGTAACAACCCAGCCAGTTTTAGGCATGTTGTACAGGACAGTTATAGGAAGGCAGCCAAACTCTGTGAATGTCATCACATACTGGCCTAGAGTGAAGTGAGAAACATCATTATGTAATAAAATAATTTTAAATATTAACATTTTTATTAACATTCTATAATATTAACTCTAAAGCTTAAATCATACAATATACACAACATTTTTACACTACATTATAGAAATGGGGAAATTAATTACATATTTCAATCTTTTGTGCTGTTTTTACTCTTTATATATATTTTTTGCCATTGCTCTTTGATCCTGAGATCCTGCAGGTGGCGCAATTTCAACTATTAAAACATTGGCAAGCAGCCTTGCAGTAGGAACATTTTTTTTCTAAGTTTGTTTATAATTGTAATAAGATCATAATTATTGGGATTTTATGACATAATGTGTCACATAAAGTGGAAGGAAAAATGGCCATGAAAAAAGAAAGGCCAAAAAGTAAATATTTCATCTCATGTGACCAGAGCACATAATTTCATACCACTTTGTGTTTAAAGTCCTAAAAAAAATTATTTACGTTGGTGGGTGTAACGTGACAAAATGTGGAAAAGTTCAAGGATGAATACTTATTACCTATCACATCAGCATATTTATAGAGAATTGCAACACACAGATTGACATGACCTGGTCCTTGGTAAGTCCAAAGCCAAAATGAACACCCTACATTTTGTCTCACTTGGTGCATCGGCTATTGATAAAAACTTTAACCTCAGCTCTAAAACCGGTTTAGTAGCAGATCAAATACAACACAAATTTATTTATATTTTGCCACTGTTTTAGCATATTTATCATACACAGAGTATTAACATTCACACCTGTTTTAGGTCAAGGTTTCTTTTAGTGTGTGTTTCTACCTTTGACCTGAGGTATCTCTCCAGCCCATGAGTTGACCAGTAATCCTTCACCAGGTGCAGAGAGACTCCCTAACACCACCTGGCCAAGAAGAGTAGAGTTGCGCGGAATCTTCATCGGGTGGAACTCGGACGTCAGCGCCTTCTTTTGGCAAGTCTTGTTTTTATAGTTGATCAGGTACATCACTTGCTGATGAGAGAGAGCAAACAAGTTACTCAGCTTTAGTAGCCGCGGTTTCTTATTTGCCCTATTTTTACTCATTCATCATCTATACCGCATAATCTTGTATCCTTAATCCTGATTCACTGGCATTCGTGGCTCATGAACAAAGCTTATTTTAGTTTCCTTGCCTACCATGCGAAAGGCCCAGGTTAATTTCCCAACCAATACCCAAAACCCCAGCCATTGGATCCAGTGCCAGTCCCAACCCTGGATAAAATGGGATCAGGAAGAACATCCAGTGTAAAACCTGTGTCAAATTGTTTAGTGGATTAGTTGATCCGCTGTGGCGACCACTCAACGGGAGCGGACTAACTACAACAACAAATCTAGGTTTTGATTCTTGTTTTAAGATCATGTTTATAACATGACCACAATCTTAATGTTACCGGGTGGCCTGGGGCCTATCCCAGGAGGGATAGGGACAGGGTGCCAATCGCAGATTTGTCCTATTATTTAAAACTAATTATACAACTATACGTGTAAATCAAGGCGGCACGGTGGCTTTAGTGGTTAGCACTGTCGCCTTGCACCTCCATGTCCTGGCTTTGATTCCCCGTCGGGTCTGTGTGCATAGGGTTTGCAAGTTCTCCCCATGCTCTGGGTTCTCCAGTTTCCTCCCACAGTCCAAAGAATTAGCAGATTAGGCAGATTAGGCAGAAAAATGGCATTCCCAATTTGCCTGTAGTGCATGAATGTTAACAAGAGGTCTTACCACAGCCATAAAAATGTGAATAAGTCCAATGGTCATCATTGGCCTCCACGTTCCCTAGTTGGACTAGATAGGTTCCTGGATGGATGGATGGATGGATGGATGGATGGATGGATGGATGTCTAAATAATTCCATTCAAATAAAGCTTCACCAAATCTCTACAATTCATGTGTCAAAATCTTAGCAATGTATGAGACAGTAGAGACAAACAAGCCTTAATTTATCAGCTATATTAATGTTTTAATTAATTAAACTAAATGGCAAATTATGTTAAGTTGGCAAAACTAAAAAAAAATAGAGGTAATCAGTTACATCAAATTTTATAAGTAATGATGTTTACCATTTTAAGTTAATAGATCAGTTTTTGAGTTTGTTGTACTCATTCATATTAATTGTTCTTTACTTGCGATATTGAGTCGCCTAACTCATAGTCTTTAATAGCAATAATAATTTTTTTTAGTTGTTGCAAATCAAATAAACTGTTGTTGGTCTTTCGGCTGCTCCCGGCAATGGGTCGCCACAGCAGACAATGCGGTCCACACACAAGGTTTTACACCAGACGCCCTTCCTGGCGCAACCCTCCCAGTTTATCTGGGCTTGGGACAAACACTTCATCCAGTTGTTGGGAATCGAACCCGGGCCTTTCACATGGCAGATGATACACCTCCCACTGAGCCATCAGTGCCCTATTGCCCTGATGACATCAGACACAAAATCACTAGTCTGAAAGATTTTAAGTTGGTGGGACTTTAAGGTGACAGTTACTGTTACTGAAGTACTTACAGTCACTTAAAATATCAGATTTGTTCAGCTAACTGAACTTGAAAAGTGTAATTTCTACAAATTCATAAATACCAAAAAGTTCTAAATACTCATCAAGGTCTATTAATTGGAACTAATTGTAATTATTTAAGTTAACAGCACTCGACATGTTTAATTACTTTGAGCATTAGGGTTTACAGTGCAGGCAAGCCCGTAACCAGCTGAGCTTGACTAGCTTGCCAAAATATTTTCGTATGAAGCCTCAGTATTAAATGTTTCGTAATGACTGAAAATAGGTTAAAATGAACATGAGTGCTTCAACACTACAGCCTAATGGTATTCCTCAGAATAATGTGTAATCTTTCCTGGATTGCAAATTAGCATGAGCTAGCAACCAACAGCATTTGGCTAATTTAGCTGGTGTTACCTTTGTACACATTGTCTTAAAAAAACTAGCGTAATTTTTACCAAACGAACAAACAAACCATTCCTCATTTCCAGATTAGTTATGGTGATAAATAAAATTGACAGGGTCCAGACTGCTTAGAGAGGAAGTACCTTCATGTGACTTATGAACTTATGTTCCTATTTTTTTATTTTCTTCCTCAATTACATTTTTTTAGAATTGCCATAATTACATTATATGAGGATGTGTTTGTGTTTGTTCCTTAATTCGGTTTCCTCAGGTGTGCGTGTGTGTGTTTGGTTGATATTAGCAGGTTAGTGGGTTAGCACTCTTCCTGAGTTCTAAATATACTTATTTTTGTCTAACTCCCCTTGCTAGTTATTAGCCAGTTATTCTTGCTACTTTATAATGCTAGCTAATTAATTATATCACCCAGCTAAGACATGCTAGCTTAAATGAATTAGCTCAAGTAGCAAAAACAGTGCAGTGTTGCAGTGTTAATATGGAACACTTAGCAGATAAACTGTACTCATGATAACTGGTGACCTTTATGTTTAAATGGATTAGCATGTTAGTGGGTTAGCACTCGTCCTGAGGATAACATGAGTGTGGTAATTGTGGAGATATCCCTGTATACTTATTTTTGTCTAACTCCCCTTGCTAGGTATTAGCCAGTTATTCTGACTACTTCATAGATGAATGCTAGCTAATTAATTTTATCAGCCAGCTAATATGTTAGCTAGACAGGGGATACCATGGGTTATTAGCTTAAGCAGCAAATGCAGTGCAGTGTTGTTAAACAAACAGTATCCATGAGAGGTAGTGGTGTTGTTGGTGGTGTCAAGGGACATAATTAGTGTTGTACTTAATATGCTACAGTACATGGATGATTTAACAGCATTATTCTGACATACTGTACTTACTTACTGTATGATTTGAAAATCTATAATCATACTTGTGCTCATTTGGGTAAATTCGTATTAGACTAACAGAATCCTGACTATCCAGAGTAAATACTTTTGGACATTTAGGAAATTACTTGCCCCCTGTTTTTCTCCCTCGTTTACATCCTGTACCTGATTGCTAACATTATGCAAAACATTCGGTTGTGTATTTGGTCCTGAAAGCTGTGTGTCTATATATGTGAAGCTGTGTGTGTGTGTGTGTGTGTGTCTTTGTGTATCTGTGTATGTGTTACCTCTCTGTAAAGGAGCAGAACATCCAGAAAGGCCGTTTGATTCTTAGCCTTTACAAACTCTCCAAAGCGGATGCGCCGTAAAAAAGCGTCGTAGGAGTATTTCCCAAGTGCCTGGAAACTACCATTTTGACTAACCTGAGAAAGAGAAGACAAGACAAGGAGATGCCTTATAAGAAACATGTATAGTAAAGAAAAATGTAATAGAGTCAGAGAAAATAAGTGTATACACATAATTCATGAAAAAAAATGGAATGATGTATATTATATTAATAAACCATTAATGATATAATTTATAATTTTATTATCATGATATTATCATATATATCAATATATAACGTATAATTAAAAAGTTATATATTTCTTATATATATAACTTTATATATTTTCTTATCAGTGACAGGTCATATGTGTCTTTTGTTGTAATAATTTTACAACGAAACTATTGATTTTTTTTTTTTTACAATTCTATTTTTTTATTGATTGAAGTGACAACATGTACATGTTGTATGTACTGATCCTAAATAATGTCTGTTTCTATTGGTAAAGATATCATCTGAGAAAGGAAAATGATGCTGAAGGAATGAAAAGTGTTCAACACTCACCACACTGAGGTGTCCCTCTAGGAGTGGAGGACTTCCTACCGTATAAATCAAGAGATTTATTATTGATTCATATCCAAACACACTAGATTTTATGACTGTCATGTATTGTACATGTCCGTGTTTTATTTGTCTTCATGTTCACCAGCCATTAACAGGTACTGAAATCAATTACTGCATGATTAGATAAAAGGTGTGTGGGGATAGTAAATTGCACACTGTAAGTGGGGATATATTCATATATATATATATTTAAGTAATTATACATGCACATATTCTTTCACTTCTATGCCACATAAAAAAAATGACATACGATCTTACAAAATAAGCTTTTAATAAAAGTCGTTCTATTCCGAACGCTCTTTAAGAATCATATGTGTATATCGGAGTGATTTATTGAATACACAAAGCAGCCTGTGTACAGCGAACATGTTGTGTAATTGATAAGTACAACAATGGAAGCATCACTGCTGACAATGTGCCTTTGTATGCTGTAAGCAATAATAACGTCGATTAACATCTACAGTAATAATTAGTGTATAAAACACATCAACTTTAATAAATAATGATTGTGTTGCTTCACAAGTTTTATTTTACAAAACTTTGCAAGACGTCAAAAAAAATTTTTTTCCTCCTCATTAAAACACTCTCTAGTGTAACTATAAGTTGAATCCATTACTTACTGCAAGGATGAGGTTTCTGAGCCAAGCAGCCTCCGGCCGAAAACACCAACAGAGCACAACACAACCAGAGCTGCATGTCTTCCCACTAGTGTGTTTGCACTTGTGTAAACTGTGTTTCCTTACTCCTTTATATAGTGCATCGTCAAAACCAGGACACTGTAAACAAACTCTCACTTCCTGGTTTTCTGTCACATGTGTACTCGGTGCGTGGAAGGTTATCATCTGCCTTTGTGTGTAAGGTTACAGTCTTGCATAACCTGACTTTCCTTTGTTAAACTATTACTCTTGTTCTAAAATATTATCACTTATTGCATGATGTAGATGTTAGGCATCCATATAGGTGCAAAAACATATTCTATATGCACCAAGCAGGTGTAAAAATCTACTGTGTCATGCTTACATACAGGATTTATTAATAACAACCGTGATGTCACTGTCAGCTGATTTATGTGTGCATGTGTGTGTGTATTGAAGACACTATGCACAGTGTGTTGCACAGATTTAAAATGTAACATTTATAAATGTTATACATGTGCACAACTTATGGCAGAACAATTTAACATTAAGGATTTCTATTAACTATAATAAACTTAACACTTTTCTCTCTTAAGTGTTGATAACCTCTAGGAAAGAAAATTGTGCAACAGGTTTTTAAAGTCACCCGTGACTTGCTTAGGAATGACACCGGAATGACCGGAGTGTCAACACTGAAACAGACACACCCGAAACATTTACTTTGCTTTATACGTGTTTTATTTAAATCTATTAAAAACAGTATATTAAGATTGCGGTCATACCATAAACATGATCATAAAACAGGAATGTTTTACACCAGATGTTCTTCCTGATCCCATTTTATCCAGGGTTGGGACCGGTACTGGATCCAATGGCTGGGGTTTTGGGTATTGGCTGGGAATTGAACCCGGGCCTTCTACATAGTGAGAAACCTAGCACTGAGCCACCAATGCCTTTGAATCAAAAACTTATGTCTATGAGAAAATTGACTGAAAGTTTAAAACAGAATTAACACATTGCATACAAAAATAATACTTAAAGTGATTGCACTATTCCCAGTCGTTTAAAGGAAATGTAACAGAATGTAGTACTTACAGTAGATATGTACATCCATCCATCTATCCATCTATCTATCTATCCATCTATCTATCTATTCATTTATCTATCTATCTATGTTCAGGTCACTTTTAATGTTGTCTTTTTTAAACAAAACACAAAACTGATATCCTGATATATAATAAATGATACAAGAGTTACTTCTACCCGAGTAACCTGAATGAATGTGTGATGATATTGAGCATAGCAGCACTGGGACATTTAACTACAGTACATGAATCAATTTGGAAACACAGTGGTGTAGTGGTTAGCACTGTCGTCTCGCACCTCCGGGGTCTGGGTTCGAGTCCTGCCTCTGTGTGCATGGGGTTTGTATGTTCTCCCCGTGCTTGGTGGGTTTCCTCTGCATACTCTGGTTTCCTCCCACAGTCCAAACATGTAGGTTAGGTTAATTGGCATTCCCAAATTGGCTGTAGTGTGTGTATGAGTGTGCCCTGTGATGGTTGGCACCCTATCAAGGGTGTACCCCGCCTTATTCCCTAAGTCTCCTGGGATAGGCTCCAGGCTCCCCGTGACCCTGAATACAGGATTAAGCAGTATAGATGATGAGTGAGTGAGTGATATGGTCTGCAGTACTAGAAAGAGTGGAGAGCAGCTTCCTGCTAAAAAACACATTTGAACCCAGTCATAGCACCATTTACAGCAAGAAAACCCATCTGAAAACATTATTTTATCTTATGCAACACTTTCTCCTTAATAATTGCTTCTAACTCGTTCTGAATTGCGTCTGAATCGCCCATGTGACACGAGTTTCCAAACCAATTAACTTTTCACACAAGGCTGAATCCCCATTTCCTCTTTAACCCCTGATCAAGAGCACTACTTGGTGTGTGGCACAAGGTTGGGTTGTACACCCTTCATAGTGCACTAGTGTTCCATTTAACACTATTTGGGATTCGACCCAGGAATCCAGTATTTAACAGAGCTGACATTTGGACAAAAAAAACGGAATAAGTGGAACAATAAGTGGAATAAGAAGTGAAACAACTAGTTAAATAAATGAACATATAGGAAAAAATCGAATGATATAAAAGTATAAAAACAGTATCACACTCGAGGTCAGGCTTAACTATAAAACTTGTAACATTCCGGTAAGCTCCATAATTCGATCATGTTAATTGTCACTCAGTCCTGGGAGTGTGTGCAGCGCGGCCCTCGTACAGATGGAGTTGCAGTGCTTTCCGTGCTGATCCTGTAAAAACTTCCTGATGCCATTTTGGTGGAAGTTATTAGCAGATCTGGGCTTCCTGAGCGTATGGATCTGAGGATCTGTAAGATACATCAGTCCTTTCCCGTTTGCCGTCATCCAACCTGATGAACCAATAAACATGTCGAGAATATTACAAAATTAAAATAAATAAATAAATAAATAAAAAATTCATAGTGCTTGAGTAAGGTGTGTTCTGTTGATTTCTGGTACCTTGCAGGTCCACCACCACCTCTTGCTTGTTGGAAAACTCATAAGTGAAGTGTCCGAACGCGATGCCGTATTCTGTGGTCGAATGGTGGTTGTTGATTTTCGTCGTGTTGTTGGTGAGTTTCACAAATTCCCCCAGCATGTACGGTTCTACTGAAACACAGGCTATGATGGTGTCGGACTCCACGAGCTGGAACACAATGAGAATGAGAGTTATTATCACATTAAACTGATCTTCAACCAAATTCTGCAACCAGGTTTTGGACTGAAATTCTGGTGAACTCCATAATCGTTCTCAAGAGAACATTCTTCTCATCCAGTTGATTAACAAGGACATTTGAAGAACTGTGTGGAACTTCTTTATCTAATCATTTTTGCCTGTACTCTAGGAATTAACTGGTAACAGCTTGATGGATGGATGGATGGAGAAACTGATTGGCGGGATTAACATCATTCAGGAGTGTGTTACCAGCAGTAGCTCGGAGGGAAGGTAGAAGATCTGTGTGGTGATGTTGCTCTCATAAAGGCGCTTGTTGAACTCCATGACATAAAACTGGGCCGTCATCTGTCTTTCCACGTCGCCCAGGTGCGCGTCGATCTTCCTTTCTTTCAAATACTCCTTTCCTACATAACTGAGCAGAGTGTGTGTGTGACAACAAAACAATTTATTTTTTTGACCCAGTTACACAGACCGAGCTATACAATTAATAACCAATGAGAAATGAATACCAAAATTAAGAATTATCTGGAGGTTCTGACCTGCCCAGTAGTGTTTCCTGGTGTAGATACTGGACTCTGAATGCCTTTCTCTGTTTTCCTTCAATGTCCATCTTTAGCACTTCACCCACGTACACGTTCGTCTCGCAGGCCGTCCATGAGTCGGTAGTCTTGGAGTATTTTAACAAAAGTGCACCTAAAATATATTAGATCAAATACAATACTGTATCAAAAGATGGGATTAAATCTGTGATGCTGATCTGTGGCTGTATTAGTAATAGTTTTACTAGTATTACTAGTAATAGTAATAGTTTTAAAGTTCAATTCAACAACAATTTATTTATCCCCATTGGGTCGATCAGAAAATACATTCTATATTGTATATTACTGTATATATAATCCAGAAAATTATATTGAATGTTGTCTTGAAAACGGAGTGTTGGAGTAATTGGTCCTTCATCAGAATAAGAATGAAACATACATGAGATGGCTTAGAAAGAATTAAAAATGAAATTAGATTTTATTTTGAAAATTAGACGTGATGCAAACTGCTTATCAAGCTATTAAAAATTAAAATAAAAGACTCTATAGATTAAAGATTATAGATTAGCGCTCACAGTATGGTTAAATAAGGAATAAATTAAGACATCTTCTAAAATCAGCTTGACCTGTTCCAGTCTTAACAAACTTTTTTGATTTGGTGATTTATTATCGATATTTGCCAAATAGCAAAAAAAAAATTGCATTTCTCAAGTGTTTGTTCTTGAGCGTGACCTATTTTATTGCTTTCATATAAAATTGTTCTATATTTAATTATGAATTCTAAAAAGTTTTGATTTCATCCCTTATCATTGTATGTGGGAGAAGCGAAAAATTCCCTATGATGCACAACACATTGATCCTTAAGGCTTCTTGCTCCTGTTATACCATACAATTTTATCCATAAAATTTTATTAACTTTTTATTATATATTCTATATTGTATTTTTCAACACCATAAAACAGGCCAAAAGCATCCACGCATCGGGTTTCCAAAGCTGTTTCCATAGTTGTTAGGTGCTATGGAACGTGCCAATAAACCATAAGGAAATAACTGGCCAATAAACTGAATTTGATAAGTAAACAAATTTCATTTTTGCCAAACCATAGGACAAATGAAGGAACATACTATAAGCTTTGTTGTAATGGCTGAGTTGGAATGGCTTGTCTGGAAGCCTCCTCAGTAGACATCCCTGGCACACTCCAGAGAGTAGAGATCTATAGTCCTGCTCTGACAAAAGCACACTTCCCATGGTGCACCCCTGAAAACAACCATTGCAACAACTCATAATGGAAAAAGGGGTGTTGTTCATAGGATTGGTCGCTGCAGCTGAGTTTTCTTGTTTTGCCTCGGGCTCGTCGACCTGCAGGAATTCAAACGAGTCGAACTCAGTAGAAGGTAAGGACACTTTGTGACCAGTCTGGGACTTGCTTGCTTCATTTCCTGTCTGGAAGGATGAGCTGAGGTGTCCCTTTTGAATGGATGATGCCGAAGAATTGAGGTTTAGATACTCAAAGGAACTTCCGGGGCCGCCCTCGCTTGGTAACGTGTCGCAGTTTTGATCGGCTGCTTGCTGGTTCTCGAAGACCTCAGTTAAGTCTCCAAAGTGAGGTGTTTTGGAAAATGAGACGCTTTGCCATGAAGAACCCAAGCTGCTAATGGATTCGGATGAAGTTCCTGTCTTTTTGTCGGCCCCGTCAAAATTATTCCGATAGTTTTCTTCACTTCCCAAGGTGGTGCAAAGTGTTTGATTTGACCGTCCTTGGCTACCGCTAGAAAGAAAGGAAAAATCTGTGCTGGTCGGATGGCTAACATTGGACTTGCTATCTCCTGTACATCCATCCTTGTTGTCTTCACTTCCCAAAGTAAGGCAAAGCTCTTGCACGTTAGTCTTCGGATTATTCCTGATCACTTGAAGGGATGAATCTGTTCTGATTTGGTTGCTAGCATTAGCGGTTTGGGCACTTTTGTCTTCAGTGTAATTACATCTTTTATGCTTGCTGACAAAGACATCATCGTCTGTATCTGTGCAATAGAAAGGATCGACTAGAACTGGTGAAGTCGCAGCAATATCAGACAGACTTGTCCATGAAGATCCTAAACTGCTGCTTCCTCCAGACAATCTTGGATTTTCAGCTTTTGGACGTTTTTTACCTTGCTTCTTTTCCTCGCTATCTATGGTATCAGGGACGGTTTCCGTGTCCGGCTTAGCCGAAAAGTTTCGCTGCGATTGAGTTTCACTTGATTTAGAGCTTGTAGTCTGACATTCTGTAGCAAGTGACTCTGTTCTTGTTAGAAACGCTGTGATACAGTTAGCATGACTTGCATCCTGTTTCTTTACTCTGCATCTCTGCACGGAAAAAGCTTCACACACTGATTTGTGGTGCTTCTGAAAACATCCCAATAACTTAGCAAAATCGTCCATGGTGAACGGGATGGGTCTGTCCTCCATGGCACGATAACTATCAGGAATAAACGAACGCGGGTCGGAATTTTTGTACGGCTTCGTTTTGAGAAGTGCCTTAACATGCTGTAGCTTTGCCATGACTTTGGAAGAAAGCGCGTTCTTATCAGAGTCGTCTTTAAAGCAGTAAGTATAAAAAAGAGCCACAGCTTCCTGGCAAGCCTGGACAGCCGAGTTAATCTGGGCACTCGGACCAAACAGCCACCTGTTGGTTGTGGCTAAGCTGTACGCCGCTCGGAGGAGCGTATGTAGTTCCTGTTGACTTGTGACCGCTTCATGGTCTTTCTTCGTTAGCAAACCATTCTCAAAAGCTTCTTTAGCCAAATCGAGATATGTGCGCTTAGCAGGAGCAGGACAGTCGTTGGAAAAACTGTAGGATAGGAGACAAGTTCCTTGAGCAACCTGGATGTGAAGTAAGAAGCCAAGATTGTGAGTAAGTAAGTATGATTTTTAGATTGTGGGATATTTAATAGGTGAATACAGAATAAATAGTAAAAAAGTAAAGACACACACACACCATATGGGTAAGTGCATACAGAGAGCTGAACTGGCTGTACACGGCAGCCATCTTGGCAGCCTGAGCTGCGCAGAGCAGCCGATGACTACAGTCCCCTAAAAAACTCTAAAAAAATATGTAAATAAGACTTTTATTATTTCTTATTTCCATTCTGGTATTGTTGTAGTTTCTGAACAGGCAGTCATAGTGAGGACTCTATCCTACCAGTTTGATATGAGGCTTTTCCTGAAATGTAGCAAAGTCTTTATCGTTCATGGAGTTCAGGATGTTAGCAAGGAGCCCAAGAGATGCTCCTATACCCTGTAATGAACAAACACACGGTTATTTGACTACTGCATACAGATATGCAGTAAAAGTCTACTAAAAGTTCTTTTCCTCATTTACAACGCTGACTAAACTGTGAGCATATGGAAAGCAGGACAGGTGCAATAAAACACCCTGAACAGTCAGCATAATGATAAGAGGAAACAGTGACCATAAGCGATTTTAGACGCTTTAAGTGGAGCTTAATCTTAGCAACCCAAAAGACAAGGTTAATAATAATAATAATAATGCATCATTATTTTATAAAATTATCTACAATCATAAATTCAGGTTTAGCTAATGGTTTAGCATCCCGTATTCTGGAAGTTCGGCATATGAATGTATTTATTTATTTATGTATTAAAAGCTTGTATGAAATATTTACAGGAGTAGTTTAGATTTACCTTTTTATCAGGAAGAGGCAGCACATAGAAACCGACAAGCGATGCCCAGATGAGTTCTGCAGCCTCCAGCCACAGACCTACAACACAGCCATATCGTTTATACACACCAGCATGCAATGTCCATTGCTCGCAAAATTCTAAGCATATATATATATATATGTATATATGTGTGTGTGTGTGTGTGTGTGTGTGTGTGCAAAAAAACATGGAGTTTGTGTAGATTTTCTATAGATTCATGTATCCCATAATACAAGTAGTCCCCAACTTATAAACGAGTTCCGTTCCAGGAGCACGTTCATAAGTTGGATTTGTTCGTAAGTCCGATAAAGTGAGACTTGAACGCCTTGTATGTAATATAT
>QMIH01001465.1:48277-74659 GCA_003987875.1 Clarias batrachus
GTGTTATAGAGGGTTAGTATACTATAGCATATAGTGTTACATAGTGATAGTATACTAGAGTGTTATAGAGGGTTAGTATACTATAGCATATAGTGTTACATAGTGATAGTATACTAGAGTGTTATAGAGGGTTAGTATACTATAGCATATAGTGTTACATAGTGATAGTATACTAGAGTGTTATAGAGGGTTAGTATACTATAGCATATAGTGTTACATAGTGATAGTATACTAGAGTGTTATAGAGGGTTAGTATACTATAGCATATAGTGTTACATAGTGATAGTATACTATAGTGTTATATAGAGTTAGTATACTGTAGCATATAGTCATACGTGTTTAGGATACTGTAGTATATAGTGTTAGTGTACTAGTCTTATACTATAGTCTTATATATTATTAGTGTACTGTAGCATATAGTCTTATATTATAGTATATAGTGTTCTATACTGTTGATATACTACAGTAATTCTACTACATGAGGTTTAAAAAATACTATGGTGTTTATTATATAGTTATTTTTCTAATGAGTGATTACATATATCATCTTAATAACAATCCATTGTGAATGAGATATCACTTTCGAAAAGACAATCAGAATTAAAGCACTGCTACTGTATACAGGTCTTAAACTCCCACTTAATCCAGTAGACTAACAGTTCGTTTAATACTGTTCAAGTTTCTTCTAGTGTCTCAAACATGTTTCCCCCCCAATATATATATTATTTCCAGATTAAACAGTCCATACCTGATGATAAAGAGTGATCTTCTGACACACATCTGTTTACAGCCTTTACTAATTGTGGACTTTCCAGGTTGCTGTCGTTCGATATTTCCACACTTCCGGGTTCTGTGCCGCGTGCAGACTTCCATTGGCGGCTCCGTGGCGCAATGGATAGCGCATTGGACTTCTAGGCAAAGCAATAGCGATGTGATTCAAAGGTTGTGGGTTCGAGTCCCACCGGCGTCGCTTTTCCACCTTCAAGGTGTCCGCATAGTCTCTTCTGGCGATATTTAAACAACGACTAAAGACCTATTTATTATTTCAATATTTGGGTTACCCGCTCACACACACAAACACACACACACACACACAAAGGTAACGGTGTTTGACTGATGGTACTTACTTATTAACCTAGTAACCCTAGTAACGGAAACTACAAATCACTTTTGTAAGTCGCTCTGGAAAACAACGTCTCCAAAATGCTGAAATGTAAATGTCTATTAGACCCACAAACCCCTACACCCGCCCCTCCCACCAACACACACACACACACACACACACACACGCACAAAAATGACGTCATTACGCTCTAATGCGTGCGGAAAATCCCTAGCATCCATACAGGATGATCTTGTATCGTGTGCAAACTGCGTGTTGGTTAATTTATAGTGAAGCCAAATACCATCAATTATTTATTTTGCACATAATACGGTTATATGCTAAATGCTATTTTGTTTTTATAATTAGAAAGCTTCCGGTGAGGCTACACACACACAAGCTAGCGATGTAACCTAGCCGCTTGTGTAACAAACAGTAAATATCGCTAGCTTGCTACATGACGCAGCTATAAAAATGATTGTATTTTGCTATACCAATTATGGTATATTTTTAAGAGACACGAACGTGCTCTAGTGCAACAGGTGGCTCCGTGGCGCAATGGATAGCGCATTGGACTTCTAGGCAAAGCACTAGCGAAGTGATTCAAAGGTTGTGGGTTCGAGTCCCACCGGAGTCGCATTTTTTTCGCACACAAAAAAATATATGTTTTTAGATTTATTATAGGAAAAAAAATAATAATACGCCCGTATAAAACGTGGTAGTAAAGCCCAAATTCCCCCATTTGCTATTAAAAAGGGAATGTTCTTGCATAATCTGTGTTGCAGAGAAGACAGGTCGCCTGTAGAGGCCGCCATTTTACTCTACTTAGGTATTTTTAACCCTGGTTCTGGAGAGGCCCCTTCTGTCTGTTAGATTACATCAGATTAGATTTAACATAAATGCTATATTAATGCAAAGTACATGTACAAACCCAGTGAGCTGGAGTTTATATATAACCAGAGGTGTATAAATGTCTTATTTAAAAATAAATAAAAATGCAAACAGATCATGCAGTATATGTGTAATAAAGTTGTATAATATATGATACAGCAGATTAACTGTGACATTATGATCACCCTCCTAATATTTATTATTATTATTTTTAAACACCAAAAACAATGTGCTGTGCTGTTTTTTTCTGGCACTTTTCTAGGGCAACCAGCATTAACCTTTTCGGACTACACGGGCTTCACTCCTCATGCACCTTAGTGAGCCTTGTTAAAGTCACTCAAATCCTTATGCTTGCCCATTTTTCCTCATTGCAACACATCAACTTCAGGGACAAAATGTTTCCTTGCTGCCTAATATATCCCACTAACTTTCAGGTGCCACTTTAATGGGATATTTTAACTCTAGCTACTGTGACAAGGGCCAAATTGTGATGGTTTATATGTGGCTAACTACAAGACTGTATGTCTTGTGGGATGTTCCCGGTCTGCAGTGGTCAGGACCTAACCAAAGTGATCAAAGAAAGGAAAACCAGTAAAGCGGACGTAGGGTAATGGGCTCATTGAATGAGTGTGAATGAGCGTATGAATGTGTATACCCTGCCTCATGCCCTAATAAAATGTATGGAAGATACATTATATTATAGCATGACAGGCCATAATTTCTTAATGAACTGTACAAAAGCCCAGCATTTCTTTTTTTTTTTTTATCAAATCAATCTCCTTTTTTCAATTCAAGGACTTGAATGCATTAGCTAATCAGATCTAAAATGAGTGCATTTAATTAATTGATTATTATTATTATTATTATTATTATTATTAAATGTATTTTTAAAAAAAGACATCAGCCCTTTTAAGACTATAATACCCAGCATTCCCTGTTTCTGCCTGCTCACCGGAAAAGGAAAGCTGACGGATTAATATTTACAAAATCTCAAAGCAGCAGGACCGAGTAATTTCTTTCTTTCTTTGCAGTAGGATTATTATCAGTAATATTCGTGTGTAACTGGTGCACTAATCCGTGTTTATTCAGACCGCACTGGACTGCAGGCTCGCTGCAGATGAAGTGACAGATGGATGCTGCGCCGCAACAGATGGCGGCTTCGTTTGATCTGATCCGCGGATAAAAACAAAACGGAACACTCGAGGAAATTAATAATAATAAATAAATAAATAAAACAAGCGAGAAGCAGGACGTCATGGTGGACAACCGCTCGGCCACGGCGCTGGTGATCGCGTGCGTGCTGAGCGCGCTGGCCACGGTCTACCTCTCTGTGGCGGTGGGCACGCGCCACTGGTACCAGTACATGAGCCCGCAGGTGCGTCACGAGCACAACGCGACCGAGCTGCGCGCGCTGCACCAGGAGCTCGGCGACGGCGGCTTCGACGAGAAGACCGCGAGCGACGCGCTGTTCCGCCTCAACGGCACCGTCGGCCTGTGGTGGAGCTGCGTGCGCGTGCCCGCCGACCGCACCCGCTGGTACCGAGAGCCAGGTGATTGACTAATTTCCAAATGTGTAATTGTGCCCTGCCCAGAAGTGCCGATAAATTATGAATTGGGATGCATTTTTAATAATAATAATATATTTATAATAATTGAATGTATACTATAATGTATATGTAATAATATAATATTGCGTTATAATTTTTTTTTTACATTTCTCAGAATAATGACTTCGTTTTGCTGTGGTAATACCATATTAACTATTTACCATGCATTTACAAACATTGATATCAAGAGCATTTTATTTGATATACACATATTGCTTTTTAATGTCATGCACAATTATATCATTTCATATTACAGTGCTGTGAAAAAATATTTGACCCCTGAATGTTTTTTTTTTTTTTTGCATATTTATCACACTTTTAAGATTGAGATCATCAAACAAATTTAAATATTATACAAAGGTAATCCAAGTAAATACAGTATGATTTCATTTATTAAGGGAAAAATCTGTCGAAACCTTCCTGATCCTATGTGATAACTGGCTATGAGACTTTCACATTTTGTCCCACTCTTCTTTGCAGAATTGTTTTAAATTCAGCTACATGGAGGGGTTTCGAGCATGAACATTTAAGAATCTCAATTGAATTTAAGTCTGGATTTTGACTTGAGGTCACGTACTAATGGTCGGACCTCCTACAGGATTTTCTGGTTGAGCGCAGAATCCGTGGTTCGATTGATTTTTTACAAGTTTCAGGCCATCGCACTACTACAGTACCACCATGTTTGACTGACCTTCCAAAAAGTTGAACTTTTGTCTAATCGGTACCACAAAATATGTGTCCAAAAGTCTGATGATGTCTGGTGATCAGAATCATTTAAGTAAGACAAATATGCAATAAATAAATAAATAAATATTAATTTCAACTAACCTTTAGCCTTTATTCTGCACTATACTTTAGTTTCAGGTTTATTTGTGTCTTTGCAATTTCCCAAAAAAACTCACATAAGCATTGCTTTCATTTTAATGCTTTGCACAACTATATTTTGTAAATCACCCGCAGCACACCTACAATTTGTAAGCGCAGTTTATCTGATTGCAACCATAAAATAGCACTCATAATTTTGAATATTAGTAAAGCAAGATCTAAATGTTTTTTTTTGCGATAAATAACTTTTTTTCAATCTGTCCCGAGGGTATACAAACAGTAGACTCGGTATTTGTCTTGCTACGTTAAGTTAAATGCAGCATGATGTTTCCTGGTGTGCTGACTGTGTGCTTAAAGAGGAATTCAACAGCTATTTTAAAATAGTGATTAATAGTAATTAATTCACCTAAAATGCCTAATTCACTCATTGAGAAGTAAATAAAATCAAGCAGATTGTTTTTATTGACAATGAAAGTCTGAATGGATTTCTTGAAAGTTTAGTTTTCCAAAAGCTTTGTATTGCAAAAGCGATTCCCTCTGGCAACAGAGGTCCTACCCCCAAATCATGACATGACATATAATCAGCTTTTTATGTTGTTACAGTAGCCTGTAGCTGTGAGAAATGTATGTACTGTAGGGCAAAGAGTTGATGTAATGGAAAACAGTATATAACGTAACATGAGTATAAATCATGTCACAAATCTGATTGAAAACACTGAAAGAGGTGCTCAGCTTTACATTTTTTCTCTATCTTTCATTCGCATGTGTCTAGCTGGATCCTCTCACAAGCCGTTCGAGTGCAGGGCCGGCGTGCAGGCTGATCTCGTCTTGCTGGTAGACGGCTCCTGGAGCATCGGACGCACTAACTTTAAAAAGGTGCGGGAGTTCCTAGAGGGCCTAGTCACCCCCTTCCACATTGGCCCATATGGAGTGCAATTTGGTAAGACAGACCTCTGCGCATTACTTCAGTGTTTGTGACTTTAATTTTATGGAACACAGCTTTTGACCACCGAAACAGACAAACAAACAAATAAAAAAAAAACATTTGAATGCATAAATACAGAAAACAAGCTCTGCTTATATCAATAATGGCACACCTGAAGACCAGTCTGATACATTAGTTTACTAATTGTGCAAGCTTGACTGGCAGTACAGTGGAACCTTGGATTACGAGCATAATTCGTTCTAGAAGTGAGCTCATATTCCAAACACTCGTAAACCAAATCATCATTTCCCATAAGAAATAATGAAAACTAAAATTATTCGTTCCACAGCCCCAAAAAATAAATACATAAAAATAATTAATACAATGTATAAAATGAAAATAAAAAAATTAATCTGCCCATTACCTTGTACAAATAAATCCTGACAGATAAGTGTTTCCGTTGGTGCACGCAGACGCCGTGTGTGTGTGTGTGTGTNAATTTATAATAATATATTTATAATAATAAATTATACATAATTATAATAATAATTGTTATTATATGTATTATATATATGGTATCATTGTATAATATATAATCTTCGATGATAAATAACTAATAACTAATAAATAACTTAATAACAAATAATAAAGTTATAACAACAATAAAGTTTTATTTTAGTTTTTAGGTAATTTATTTAGTTTTTAGTAATAATAGTAATAATAATTAAAATAATAATAATAATAATAATAATTATTATTATTATTGTTATAAGTCAGACAAATATTGTATATATACTATGGTATTTACTATATATATTTTTTATTTTTCTAATGGGTGATTACATATATCATCTTCAATACATTGAATGAGAATGATATATATATATATATAAAAATCAACACAATCGGAATTATGTTTTG
Source organism: Clarias batrachus (assembly GCA_003987875.1). Taxonomy (NCBI): domain Eukaryota; kingdom Metazoa; phylum Chordata; class Actinopteri; order Siluriformes; family Clariidae; genus Clarias; species Clarias batrachus. Next base: position 54,549 of record QMIH01001465.1, read on the forward strand.
CCTCCGAAGATATTATTTCCAAATTAAACGGTCTATACCTGATGATCTTCTGACACGCATCTGTTTACAGTCTTTACTAATTGTGGACTTTCCAAGTTGCTGATGTTCGATATTTCTACACTTCCGGGTTCTCTGCCGCTCGCGGGCTCCCGTCGGCGGCTCCGTGGCGCAATGGATAGCGCATTGGACTTCTAGGCCAAACACTAGCGATGTGATTCAAAGGTTGTGGGTTCGAGTCCCACCGGAGTCGCATTTTTCCCGCTTCTAGATGTCTCTTATTTATTCCTCTCTATCTATTCCTTCAATATTCGGGTTAGCCGCCCCCATAAAAAAAAAAAAAAAAACTGATTGATTTGACTGTTTGACTGATGATACTTAGTAACATAGTAAATCGGGTCTATCCAATGAGGTAAAGGGTCTATCCAATGAGGGACACTTCAAATCACTTTATTATTATTATTATTGTTGTTTTTAATCAGACAAAATCACAGTCGTTAAAATAACCAAATGTGTGTGTGTCTGTGTGTGTGTGTGTCTGTGTTTAGATCCTGAGATGTCCACAGAGTGTGTGAGCTATACACTATCTCAGCAGTTCACACCCAAATACACAGAGCCTGGCAACCACAACAGCGGAGAGGACATGATACGCACCTGTGCGTGAGATAAACACACACACCTACACTTTTTGCATTATTTTACAGTATAATTAACATATATTACTTTTGCCTTGTTTATGTAAACATATTTATTCCCTGGTGTTTTATAGATCTGTGGAGGTGTCAGTTTCTCCTGCCCCTGCTCTCTCTGGCACTGGTGTTAGTGGGAGGACTGGTGGGATTCTGTGCATGTTTGTGTCGTAGTTTCAGTCCTACCCTGGGCATCGGACTCCTGCATCTCCTCGCCGGTCAGAAATGTTTGGTTCTTAGTGAAGAGACACCAGAATCCACCCGTCAAGCATTGATCTTTGCTCATTAAATAGCAATATTCAACATCACACACCATTTAAATGTTTTACTGCAGCTAAGAGTTTTATCATGACTTGAATGCCCGTTATGTAATAAACCCGTAGCCTTATGCATTTATGTATCTATCTATTTCTCTCAGGTGTGTGTTCTTTGGGCTGCGTGTGTTGTTTTCTGGCGGGTATGGACCTGCTACACCGTGTCTCTGTCATCCCGGACCAGGTGGACGGCTCTCTCGGTTGGTCCCTTTACCTGGCGCTCATCTCCTCACCACTGTACATGATGGCCGCCGCTCTACTAGTGTGGGCCGCTCGCAGCCATAACAAGAGCTACTACAGCTTCACTGCCTACAGAGTGGCCTAGAGCACACATTTCATACAATTACATCCAGGTCTGTGTTCCAACTCACTGAAATGCACTAAACGCACACATACACGTCTTGCATACTAGCATACTACACGGTATGTTAATAGAGTTAATAGTAAAAATATTTTTACATTTAAATAGTATGACATCATACTACTAGGCCATAATACTACCATGTGATGGCTTGGTGAGTACAGAGTCATATAACTACAATTACAGTGTTGTTAAAGTGTTGCACTAAGTAGTATGGAAGTAGTACAGTGAAACTAAATAACACTTATACACTTAGTAAAAACTTACTATAAAAACTTACTACTGTATGGAATAGTATGACAAAACCACTAGTACCACTGTACTGCCATACTAAATAAAAATATGGGAGTAAAAGTAAACCATAAAAATATAGTATGCAATCCCACAGCCATACTAAATTAGTATGGGAAATAAAATACCTTCATGCTCGATAGTATATCAGATTTCAGCATTATCATAAAAAGTATTATGGCACACTGCTCCACTATGGGGAGTATGGGGAGAAAACTACACCATCCAATAGGTAGAAGAAAAGTAATGTTTACTACTATACTATTGTACTAAACAGTATGGTGTACTATAACATCACCTCAAGCCAAGATAAAGCACCACCACACTACTGCACGAAATAGTGTGGTTTAAAAGTACACCACTATACTGCTGCATCGCAACATCACTACAACACTCCATCAAACACCAACACTCTCCATCAAAAACCAACACTCCATCAAACACCAACACTCTCCATCAAACACCAACATGCTCCATCAAACAACAACACCTTCTATCAAACACTCTCTATCAAACACCAACAGTCTCTATAAATCACCAACACTCCCCCTCAAACACCAACACTCCACCAAAAACCAACACTCCATCAAACACAAACTCTCTCCATCAAACACCAACACTCTCCATCAAACACCAACACCCTCCATCAAACACCAACACTCTCTATCAAACACCAACACCCTTCATCAAACACTCTCTATCAAACACCAACAGTCTCTATAAACCACCAACGCTCTCCATCAAACACCAACACTCTGAATTAAACATCAACATTCTCCATCAAACACCAACAGTCTGCCTCAAATACCAACAGCTTCTATAAACCACCAACACTCTCAATTAAACACCAACACTCTCAATTAAACACCAACACTCTCAATTAAACACCAACACTCTCCATTAAACACCAACACTCTCCATCACACACCAACACTTTCAATCAAGCACCAGCATTTCCTATCAAAACACTCTCCATTCAACACCAACATTCTTTATCATCTACAAACACTCTCCATCAAACTTTCCCACTCTCCATCAACAACCACAACCAATGCTTTCCATGAAACACCAATATTTTCTATCAACTACCAATACTCTCCACCCTACACCAACACTGTGCAAGAACATTTTCTATCAAACACCAACATTCTCTATCAACCTTTTACATTAGACACCAACAATTTCTGTCAACACCAACATTTGTCTTCAAACACCAAAACTCTCCATCCGACCCCATTATGGTCTGTCAACCACCAAAACTCTCTATCAAACACCAACAATCTCCATTAAACACCAACAATCTCTATCAAACACCAAAACTCATCTAATATTAATAATCCATCAAAGCCCATCATGCGTCATCAGCCACCAACATGACGGCATCAAACCCCAGCAGTCTCTACCAAACACCAACATTTTTCTTCAAATACCAACTGTCTATCAAACATTAACACTCCATCAAACACCATCATGCCGCCAACATGGGCCTTCAAACACCAACACTTTTCATCAATCATCAAAGTCCTTAATCGAAAAAGAAATTCATCAAATGGCATCAATCTCCATCAAACTCCATCTCCCTCGATGAAACACTAACATTCTCCATCAAACACCAATCCTCTGTCAAACATCACAAACACCAGCACTTTCTTTCAGATGTCAACACTCTCCTTCAAACACCAAAGCTCTCCAACAAAACATCCATCCAACAATAACCTCTATTAAACACCTGAGCACCAACACTATCCATTGGACATCAACACTTCTGCAACATCTCCATCAAAAACGAAAACACCACCAAAGTCCAAAAATCTCTACCAAACTCACATAGTCCCCATCAATCTTACAGAATCTCACATTACCGATCAGTCACATTAAATATTAAGCCATGATAATGCACCACAATACGACTGCAATAAATAATATGGTTTATTAGCACACCACTATACTACAGTACTAAATACAATAGTACTGCCCGTCGGTTGATCAAATAAATAATCTAAGAAACAAAATGTGGTTTCATTAGACTACTGTATTAAATACAGTAGAATGTCAAAACAGTACACTAACACACTAAACACTATTGGAGGAAAAACCCATCCATGCGACTCGGTTATATTCAGTTATATTGCACAGAGAGAATGTGAGTAATGTCCAGCATGTGCACCTAAAGTACTATTTGGACAAGCTATTGAGCGTAGTAGCATGCCGAATGGGACGGAACCTACTGTAAGCACGGCGGAAAATAGCTTCCCAGAGATTTACAGTGAATTAGTGCACCTTTATAAGATAATCTGCAACGAGCGGCTGCAGGCAATAGGGCTATAAACGCTGGCTGAGTGCGTGGGAGCAGAAAGTGCTGCGTGGACATTCGCAAGGCAAGACCCGAGCTTTTCCGTTCTTCATCATCGTCCTGACAGTTAAGCGCAGAAGCAAAGTGCTGCAGTGAGGTGCCAAGATTTATGCTTGAGTCATAGAGATTATGATTTTTGATGCGTTGCCACGGCAATACATTCGGTATGATTTTGAAAAAAAAAAAAAAAGAAGCAATTTTGTCCATCAATATACGTTCGAAAAACTTTTTTCCCCCCTCCACTCTGCTTGCTATGATTTTCTAGTTTAAAATGTTGAAGCAAAGCACTTTAATGTTACACGCTTTACCTGCATGGCTGTGTCCTGATGTGACACCCTGTTAATGCAAATCTGTGCATATGTAAGTGTTTCCTCAGATAAACTGTGAAGTGATAAATGGCACAATGTACTAAAGAAGCACAGAGAGCGCTTTTTTTTTCTTCCAGTAACAGGATTGAGGAAATTCAGTTTTAGATCCAACAGCACAACGGTGCAGGACCAGAACCAAGCACGTTCAGGAAAAAAAAAAAAGGGAAAAAAGTTCATTAGCGCATCTCTGCTGGGAAAGTTTACATTTATGTAATTGCATAAAATAGGATATATTGTCAAGTCGTAGCTAGGAAATGTTTGCTAATGGAATGTCACATCTGGTGGCGTAATGGTTCTGCTTTCTCACCGGTGCAAACAGTTCCTGCATCGGTGGAAGAACAAAGCTCAGCACCATGTTTATAGGTTCATGAAAACCAGGTATATTTGCACAGCACAGCTTCCTTTACTTTGTATAGTATTATTATTTATATTAGTAGTAGTAGTAGTATTGTTGTTGTTGCATCTAGTTATATTTAAATTTATTTGTATGTTGTTGTTTTTTTATGTAGTAGTTCATTTGTATGTGTTGATTAGATCAACCTGTTGTTGGGAACGCCAATGATACAAAAGCATCAAACTTTTAAAATTATGTATTTATTGTGTATTTATTATTGATATTTTTCCTATTTGTTTATTTGTTTATTTCTTTCTTTATTAGCTTTTGTTGTACATGGATGTGCAGTTTGTTTTTGTTGAACCACCAAATTATCATATAATAATTATGTAATAACTAAGAGTGAATCTTAACTCCTTCTGTTGAGCATGTGATAATCCAGCATTGTGAATGTACGGCGTCTAATATGCAAAGCAATGACGTTCCCTTTGTAAGCGTTCCTCCTGAGGTTTTGGATTCGGTACTTGGATCTATAGTTCTATAGTTGATGCATTTTGATGCAATTTAACATGTATGAAATGGTCTGAATTCATTGATGTGAACTAATTGCAACCTTTCACTTAAATGAAATTAAATTACTTTAAAACATACATTTGTTTGAACTTCATAGATGTATATAGCGGAGGTTTAAGGGTTAATGGTTAGGATTTGAACTCACAACAGCACATACTGACATGCTTGACTTGACTGGAGAAAATCCCGGCATGTACTTAAATACCTTCATTCATCCATCCATCTACACTGTAAACCCTTAATGCTCAAAGTGATTAAACATGTCGAGTACTGTTAACTCAAACAATTACAATTAGCTCAAATTAATAGACCTTGATGAGTATTTAGAACCTTTTTTGTATTTATGAGTTTGTAGAAATTACACTTTTCAAGTGATATTTGAAGCCACAGTAACTGTCTCCTTAAAGTTCTACCAACTTAAAATCTTTCAGCCTAGCGATTTTGTGTCTGACATCATCAATGCACATGTAAACTGCCCATATTCAATTGTTTTACTCAAGATGGAGGATTGGTCTGTCTTCACATAATCTTTACAAATCTGGGCACTCTAAAGTACCCAATCACTGGTGGCTCAGTGGTATGCGAATGGACTGGGTTATATTCCCAGCCACTGGGATGAAGTTCCCGTCCCAAGCCCAGATAAAAATGGAAGGATTGTTTTCAGAACGGCATCTGGCGTAAAAACTTGGGACAAACCGCTGTAGTGACCCAGGTGCAGGTGAAAGACCAACTTCAAATTTATTTTATTTGCAAGAGCTAAAAAAATTGTGTTCCTACAGTGTAGGAACCTCTGTAGTCCAACTAAGGACCATGAAGGCCAATGGTGACCATTGTATTTATTCCCATTTTGTCCGACCGTGGTAAGATATATTCACACATACAGTGCAATCACAAATTAAGGGGCAATTTGGGAACGCCAATTAGGCTAACCTGCATGTCTTTGAACTGTTTGAGGAAACCGGAGAACCTGGAGGAAACCCACCTTGCGTGGGGAGAGCATGCAAACTCCATGCACATACTGTAGACCCGATGCGGGTACTGAAGGTGCAAGGCCATCATGCTGCCACCAAATACATTCTTTGTTTCCGATTCATTTTTAAAATAGATTCTTGCAAAGACGTGTGCAAAGTTCTAAAAAATTAAATTAAATTCTGAAACACCAATTTTTATTTCATGGGTACTTTAAGTGACAAGCTACAGTACCATCTCAAAAAAAAAAAAATAAAAGGGTAGAGACCGAAGCTGTGACACCCTGTGAGTCTCCAGTCAATGAGGTTCCTCATCAGGTCTTCATGGGAAATTTCAGATGGTGGAATCAATCGCATTGTTGACGTGACTGGATAAACATGTGCAGACTTTAACATTCTAATGAAAACAAGTGATGTATCATGGATAGGGTTGGTGTTCAGGGGTCAAGGTTACGGAGCTTGGTGATAGAGGTCTTGACGTTCAGGGATTGAAGTGGTAATGAGTAGTGGCATGACCTACAACTTTCAAGGAGTCTCTGTATCTTTCTTCATCGGGACTGTCTTTCATGTTCTGTTGCTGCACTGGATGGCTGGGATCTCCACCTTCCTTCTTCTCGCTAGAGACAGAGCGACGCCCGTCTCGTAGAACGCACACTCGTTGATGAAGAACGGATAGAGCGCCTCTTTCCCCTTGTACCTCAGAGTCTCTCCGGAGAAAGTTAGGAAGACCGGGTCACCCGGATGCAGGAGGCAGAAATCTCTATCCTGAGAAAAGAAGAATAATTTAAACACAACTTAATGAGACTTTATGAAATGTTTGAGATATCCAGAGGTCATTTTTTGGAAAAAACAGAACCTGTAGTTCCGGATGTACTGCAGCCGTGATGGTGTGCGTGTGAGGATCTTGAGGGTATTTAATGTTGTCCACCATCGTATAAACGTCCACCGAGCCGCTCTCAAACCGGGTTCCTGAAGATAAAAACTAATTTACGGCACATTGATTGTTGTCTCCAGTATCTGGCACTTCCAGAAACATCTCCAATAGCATTAACACAAAGAGCTCATTCAGACTACGTTATAGATGTTCTTCTACCTCAGTACAGTATAGCCTCCTCGGTACCTGAGTTGAAAAGACGAACCCATTCAAGCGTCAGATGAACAGCTTCCTGCATGGCAGTAAAAACGTTGGCTCGGATCACGCCGTGGGGCTGAGGACCGACTTCCATCGCTGGAGGGAGGGGAAAAAAAAAAAAACTCTAGTTCAGATAGAAATGTAGTTTTTAGTTAAGACTGCATTTTTATTCTGCGAGGCATCTAAAGAAGTATTTTGCACAGAGAACCTTTTTCAAATTAATCGCTTCACTGAAAACCGGGATGAAGCGGCGTACACCGGAGGGCGTCTCCATAAATTAAGAGATGTATATAATTCTGAGGAGTGCTTGAGTCAGCATGGATCAGTCAAATGGAGGGGGCAAAGGAATCACTCATCCACAGAATGCATGAGTCGCTTCGAATAAATGTATTAATTTGGCAGATGATTTTTTAAGAGTCTCGCTTAAGGGAGGTACCGTGCCAGTCCTGTCAAAGGGGGTAGAGAGAGATGCAAAGCCGGTGAAGCTAAGAAGTCTAAGACGATTTGCTTCACCCTGGAATTTTGATGAATTTTAAATGGGTGGTGCCAGACAGGCTGCTGCTTTCTTAAGAGTTTCATACACAACGCTGTCTAGAGTTTATACTATTGAACGGACTGCAGTTCTCGTCTTGCTGATGAGGGAGGATTGAGGTAACAGGAATTCGTTTGACAAATAAGCCAAATCATCACTCTTTACAATCATACAGAGCAGAAAAGCATTTCAAAATCAAAGGCATGTCAGCTCTCGGGCTTCCGAGTGGCGCAGTGGTAAAGTGCGCGCTCTATCATTTGGAGATCGCAAGTTCGATTCCCGGGTGATGTTGTAACTTCTGCCAGTCAGAGGTCTACAGAGAGCTGATTGGCCAAGTTTTCTCAGAGGGGAGGGATGAGAGGTACTTAGTGCTATCACATTAATTACCATTCAGAGGTGTCTGTGAGCTTATGCGAGTGGGCCAATATCCAATGGGCTACGATAGCAGAAGACCACGTTAGATTCCACTCATGTTAGCCTAGAACATGAAGGTTACAGTGGGGAAAAAAAGACCAGGTACAGATGAGGTACTATAGACGTCTTGTGAACTAGAACTGGTGAGGACTTTGTCTTCGGAACTGTTTCCTCAAAATCTCTATCAAACTGGGCCACCTTCCCACTACGTCCCCGGAAAAATGAGTGAAAGCATTAAGAATTTGTACAACTTGGTAAGGACCTAATATTGTCTCTATTGATGTGGCGCTGCCATGATGTTTTTGGACATGTTCAAAGCAAGATACAGAAAGAACTTTATCAGGAGCAATGGCATTGACCAGGTAATGATGGAACGAACACCTCTTATGAACTTCATTGACTTGTTACAAGGATAGCGAAGACGGCTATGACCTCTTCATTCTTGTGCTATGACCTGGGTTAAGTCCGTGCCACGTTGTAGAAGTTACGCATATTATGTTCTTCTGGTTCTTACTGCGTTATCAGCGAGTCTTTGTCAGTTTCAGTGGATTTATTATTAATATTGGATCCAATGTCATCATGAAAAGCGTGTGAGTTTTGCGGTATTTATACCAAACAACCGAACGCAAACGACAGAGTAGTAAGTGTGTGATAAGCACCTGGTGAGAGATTGGCACGGTCCGATCGGACATTCAAGCTCGATGGACTTGATGATCATGTGATAGTGTGCGTGGTAGGAAATGAGTGACAACGTGATAGACGCATTGAGAACCTGACAGAGATGTGGTGAAGAAGTAGTATGGACTTGACAAATGCACCTTTTTTTCTACTGTGACCCCGTTCCCGCTGCGTTCTTCGATATTTTTAGGACGCAGTGGGAACTTCAAGGTCTTCATCAGAGTGTTGCGGAGACATCCATTTTTTTCCCCCGTTCTTCTATACTGCTTATCCTGTTCAGGGTCTCTGGTGGCCTGGAGTCTATTCAAGGAGACTTTAGGCACGAGGCAGCGTACAGACCTGGACAGGGTGCCAATCCATCGCAGGGCACACGCACGGTGGACAATTTGGGGTGGAAACAGGAGTACTCGGATGAAACCCAATAAGCACGGGGAACTCCATGTACACATAAATATGACACGGGAATTGAACCCTAGACCCTGGAGTGCAAGGCCACAGTGCTCGCATTACATTTTGAGCCTTTATATAATGGTGAGGTCTTCCGATATCATATTAAATGTGTGTGTGTGTGTGTGTGTGTGTGTGCCTCATAGACTCACCGAAGCCGTGTTTCCCAATAGAGTGCAGTGTGTAAGTTTCACTCTTAGGAACATCATAGTGGACATAGCGCACTGGGATGGTGGCCAACTCCCTCTGAAAACACACACACCCTCACTCACACACATTGAAATATCTACACTAAAAACCAAAGATCAACCAAGTTAAAAAAGTCCTTTTTTTAAAGGTACTTAAGGTACGTATCCTACATTTAATGTTATAAAAACTTCATATATTCATTATATGTGTGTTTTAAGTGTGTGTTTTAAGTAACAAATTTCCTGCCATCTTCTCAAACTCATGCTTAATCATCTCTGCATCTCCACAATTGGATCGAAAGGCACAGGTTGGACTACAGGACATCTTCATGACTAGAAACCTATTGGAGATGTCTTCAAGCCCCATGAAAGCCCTAAAAGATGTATCACCAAGAACAAATTTTTCTGAATTCCTCATACTAAAGTCATCCTGAAGATGTTTTAAGGGCCGGAGTCTTGGGTTTTAAAGACCTTCTACACTGGGTCTTTCCTTCAACCCAGATTCCTTCACCTACTGTACAAAAGAAAAAAGTGTAGTTTAATCCAGTTTAGGAACAAATTCCTAAACCCTACGTGTCCAAGGTCTGTCCAGGTCACTTAACTCGTACCTGCAGGTGTTTACAGATGTGCAGGCAGACCCAGTCGCTGTCGGAGTGGGCGATGAGACAGAGGCCGACGTTCGCAGTGCTACTGTGAAGATCGCAGAGCAGATCCACGGCCGCCGAGCCGCCTTTCGGACCGAGCAGAGCGTTCAGCTCCTGGGCGCGGACAACCTCGTACGGGGTGACAGCGGAGACAGGGGCGCTGAGGAAGGGGACACGTTTAGATGTCTTATGTAGGCAAGAAAAGTTTACAGACTAAGAGAAAAAGGTGTGTGAGTGTGTGTGTGTGTGTATCTGACCTCAGTGTAGTGTGTGTGAAGCAGCGGTTGAGGTCCGTCTCCGTGTAACGTACGCACCGTTGCACGGCACGTGGGTTCGCCAGCACCGTTACCATGGTAACCGGATCCGCCATGCCACCCTTCCGCTTCCTCCTCATGCTCTGGCGAAGTAGGTAAACCCCTGCCAGCTCGTTGCCATGGGTACCTCCACACAGCGCCACTCGGTACACAGCCGGGACGGTCACTACATCAGGCTGTGTCACATGACCACAAGAAAGGCCTCGACGTTTATTAATAATTTATTAATTAAAGTGATTCATGAATTATTACGTTTAAGGGAAACAGATCACATTAAACATTCAGCAATATTTTCTCCTGACTGCTCAGTAGTCCGAATCAAATTATTATTATTATTATTATTATTATTATTATTATTATTATGAGGGGCGTTCAAGTCAAACTGGGACTTCCTCATAAATGAGGTTGTTAAACAGTCCGTACACACAATCAGTCACCAACACCACTTGCGCATTACAGGAACCCGGTACAAACACTTTCCGCATGGAATTCCTGGGAGGCCGGTGTGAATCAGGCGTACTGAGAAAACTTTCTATCTTGATGGCGTCCCAGCACTAGTGAAACTCTGGGAGAAGTGCATTAGTGTAACAGGGGATTATATAGAGAAATAAAGGCAGGTTTTACTCTCAGAACTGAGTTCTGGTGGCATGGTGTCTTAGTTGTCCTGCACCTTCAGAATCCGGATTCGATTTTTGCCTCGAGTCCCGGGTGGATGTTCATCACGTACTTAGTGGGTTTCCTCCGGGTACTCCGGTTTCCTCTTACAGTCCGAAGACGTGCTAAATAGGTTTTTAACCTAACCGTAATTGTGTTCTGTAATTGTCAATGATTAAAAATCCCAGTTTGACTTGAACGCCCTTTGTAGTAGTATTAGTGTATTTGCTATTGGTATGTATTAGTGTTGGTGTTTGATGGAGAAGTAAAGGAGAGACACAAAACAAGAGAGATGAAGGTATTTCTTGCTCTCACAACAACAGCATGAACAATAATAATAATAATAATAATAATAATAATAATAACAATAATAATAATAATACACAAGCATTTGTTTTTGCATGTGATATAAAAACAAAAAATTATTAATTGTAACCAATTCTATTATACGGAGACTCTCGGAGCCGCACCTCCACGTGGTGATAAGTTTGCAGTCAGTTGTAGCGCTCTTACCTTACTTCTCAGATGGGAGTGGTGTCCTCTCTCCATCGCTCACACTCACACACACACACACACACACGGTCCTGATCCCCCGAGTTCAGAACACCACGTTTGGCTTTGGACTTGGAGCACTAACTGAGGCTAGCTAACCTGATCCTGACCCTGACCGTGGTCCTGATCCTGATCCTGGTCCTGGTCCAGAGTCGTCATGGTGAGCACAGTTCTGTCCTGTCCATCCTGAGAGAGAGAGAGAGAGAAGTTTTTCAGCTGTCCAGTTTCTTCCAGCTGCTGCATCGCTCTCTGACCATTCTCTCGCCTTGGTACTACAGTTTAACTGACTCAGCAGTCACATTCAGCCTCTTCGCTCACACACACACATTCATGCTGCTCCTCTGAATTTATAGTGAGTTTGGGTGTGTGCTCTGCAGTGCACCGTTCACCCCACTACCCCTCTCTCTCTCTCTCTCTCTCTCTCTCTCTCTCTCTCTGCAGATTTACGCTGCAGGCCAATCTCCTTGCTGCTGTGCACATTTAAGCGTGTTTCCCTGCTCTCACACACTCGTTAGAACCTCGTAAAGAATCTGTTACCGTGCTGATAAGTTGAATTAGAGCAAGGGGATAAAAAAAAAACAACAACACCTCAAGCCTCTGAGCCGAAGCGATAAAGGAGTCCGATTAGGAAACCGACAGAACATGAATCTGAGGCGGCCGCATGGCAATAAACGTCTCAATAGATTCCTAAAAAAGAATGAAAAGCTTTAACTTTTCTAGACACAAGTGCTGAAATACTCAATATAACTCAACGCACTAATGAAGTACTAAAGTTTATTACTCACTTGTTCAATGCTAAAATCACCCACCTTCTCTCTTCCTACAGCAACAACAACACGGCCAGAGAGATTACAGGGTTTGTTTTTTCTCTTTTAGTTGCACAGTGATCTTTGTCCATCATCCATCCTCAATGGGGCTCACGTCCTCAACCGAAACACGGGAGAGTTTTAACAAGTCACATGATGGAATTTCAGTTCAGGTCAAACCGGGACTTTTGCACATCATGATGAGAGTAAAAACGTTTATATCCTTTACGTCTTTATATACACTAATGCACTTATGCCAGGATTTCACTAGGGCTTGGATCCCACTCGTTAGAACCTCGTAAAGAACCTGCTAATTAGGTGTATTAGAGCAAGTGGGGAGGAGGGGGGGGGCATCTGAGCTGAAGCGATGAAGAAGTCCGATTAGGAAAGTTTTCTCGGTACGCCGGAGCTTCACGTCCAGGAGCTCATTATATTGGTGGCAAACATGTGGAAATGGCTTGGAGCGAGGTCAGGATTGTACACGGGGATGTGGCAATAACTCCCAGCCGAGTTCCTGTACTGCCCAAATTGGTGTTTGTGAATGCCCCCCCTCCCCCCATCCAAAAATCAATCAAACAAACAAACAAACAAATAAACAAACAATCAAACAAACAAAAAAACATTCTCAATGGTGTTTGACTGATGGTACTTAGTTAGCAGTGTTGGGTGTAACGTGTTATGCGTTAGAGTACTTGGATTACAAGTAATCTAGCACGTTTTTTTCGAAAATGTGATCAGTTATTCAAACAATTTATGTAATCCGTGAGCCAGACAGCTGGGATTCTGTTAGTGTGTAGTGATGGATGACTCAGAAGAACGAGTAGTCTCAGTCTCATGGGCGCGCATGCGCAAATCATCGCAAAGCCTCTGTAGGTTATGTACAGGAAACAGAATTGAACGCTTCTCAATGACTCTTCCAAGTTCGAATGGTTCGTTCTTTTGTGACGTGACTCCCATAGACGCTATGAAATGCGATAGATTTTAAAAAAAAATTAACGACTCGGACTAGAAGATATGATGTTGAGCTGCTCATTCTGTTTATAACATGTCCTTAGCGTGTTGGGGGTCTGTTTATTGAAAGTGTAACATTTTATTTTATTTCCGTTCAAAAGAACGAAATATACTAAACGACTCAAAAAAAGATTTGTTTATTTTGATGAACGAGATTCAAAGAACTGAGTCACTAAAATGATTTAAACTTCCCATCACTATTAGCGTGTGTGTGAAAGTCGTCCTACAAGAACCGCCCCCAGCCCCGCCCCCGATAAGCCGCCCCCTTTGTTATTCCTGCTGTTAGTAGTTACTTTTATAGTAACTTTTATCACAACTTTAGTTACTTTTATCAAATAGTAACACTGTAATGTCACTGATAACTTTTTAATGACAGTGATGTAATTAGTTACTTTAAAAAGTAACGTCTCCCAACACTATATTGCCAAAAGTATTAGCACTTGGAACTTGAGTAACATCCAATTCTTAATCCATAGGCTTTATTATGATGTTGGCCCCGCCCCCTTTGCAGCTATAACAGCTTTAACTTTTCTGGGAAGACTTTCCACAAGGTTTAGGAGTGTGTTTATGGGAATTTCTGACTATTCCTTCGGAAAAAGGTGTTCTATCGGGTTGAGGTGCAGGCCAGTCAAGTTCTTCCACACCAGACTCATTCTTGCATGTCTTAATGAACCTTGCTTTGTGCTCTGCCGCGCAGTCATGTTGGAACTGGTGTGGGGTTGTTTTTTTTATAGGAGCTGGGCTCCGCCTCTTACTTCCAGTGAAAGGAACTCTTACTGTTTTAGCACACCATGACATTGTCTTGCTCCCAACTTTGTGGGAACAGTTTGGGGACGGCGCCTTCCTGTCAGCAAACCAGTGCAAATCAACATCCTTAAAGCAAACAAGCACAGAGAGAACTCCATGCACACAGACACTTTTATAGGTGTGGATTGAACCTAGACAAGGCAACAGGTGCACACACCATGAAGCCAAAATTTCAGCTTGAATTTGGTATATATTTTCATTCTGTACAATAAATAAAGTTGAGTAACCAGCAAACATGGTTTTAATGAGGTCAGATTATTTTCAACACAAAATGTTCAGAGCATTCAAATTCAAAATCAGAGATTGGATAGTAAAAAACAATGACGTCATTTTCCTTCACAATGTAAAGTTCTGGGTTGAAGAGAAGCGGGAACTATAATATGCGCGACTCCGGCTGTGTCCAGTAGATGGCAGTGTGGACATTATATTACTCAGACATTGTTAATCGAGACCTGAAGCCGGGTTTAAATTGAGTTGTGTAATCGAGTACCGCATCATTGATTCCAATATGGCGGATCCCAAACAAGCGAACCAGAAAAGGTCTGGAATTTTATTTATATCTTATTTCCTTTTAACTTAAATGTATTTTTATATAAAATAATAATAACAAAAACAATAATAAGCATATACTATTTACCTTTTCGTTCGAATACAAAGCGTGGTGTTTACTGTAATTAAAACTAGACACGCCTTTTGCTACCGCACCCGTGTAACGTTTAGCTAGCTAAAATCTTCTATTCACGTTATTTTAAAATATCTTACTCACTTTTATAATTTTATCGTTATCTCCTATATTTTCTTGTTTTTTCTCGTTTTTGGGACAGTGTTAAAATAGCTGCTGGTGCAGTGGTGTGTGTGGAGAGTGAAATAAGAGGAGATGTCACTATTGGTAAGCTTTTTCTTCTCTTAGACATTGTACCATATTTTAGTTTTATGATTATGTACAAAAATTAATGAATGAACCAAAAACATAAGATAGTGAGTGTATCTTTTATTTATATAATCAGATTACTTATTAATCAAAGAAAGCTGCGGAACCTTCGTACACTTTATTAAAAAAACTATTTGGCCAAACCATATTATTAATTATTGAATTCGGGTGTTTCAATCAATCAGGCCCCAGTGAAGGGCGATCTTAATCCTTTAGCAAGCCAAGACATCTTGGACAATGCTATGCTTCTATGCAACTTTGTGTAAACAGTTTTCCTATTCCAACATGACTGAGCCCCAAGGACTATAAAGACCAGGTTTGATGAGTTCAGTGTGGAAGGACTTGACCGGCCCTAACACAGAGCCCTGTCCTCAACCACACCTTTGGTATGAACCGGAAGGGTGATTGCGAGCCAGGCCTTCTTGTCCAACATCAGTACCTGACGTCATAAATGCTCTAGCACAGTAACTCTTCAAAATATTGGGGACGTGGAAGCTTTTATCCCTGCCAAAGTGAGACCGACTCCATATTGGCGTATATGTATTTGGATACAATGTCAAGGTTTAAACAACACTCTATCACTAACCTTAACCGAAGACTTCCTCTGGAATGTTGTTTGGCATAAACAAACACCATGATTATTTGATAACCCTCGTGTAGGGTTTTGATGATTGTCACTTTTATCTACAGCGGTGGCCGAAGTTATTAGGACAACCTACGTTTTGTGTATGTATATATGTAAGAGGGTGAGCCAAAAATTATCTGCGCTCTGGAAGTTAATCTCCTTGCTTTTTAATGCGCTTTGTCCATTGGTCAACAAGCATTCATATTCCATCATTTAAAAGAAAAATGATTTAGGCTGAGCTGTGAGCCTAGACTGCACCGCTATCTTCACTTCTTCATCAACAGTGTATCTTCGTCCTGCTTTCAGGCGACCAAACAGATGAAAGATCAGGAAGATGTAGTGAGATTGGGACTATAGGCACAATGCTTTAACCAGGTTTTTGCAGAGTGTCATGTGGGTTTTTTTTTTTTTTAAGACTGTCACACACAATCATGACCTTGGATAGCAGGTCTGAGTTTAATCTGAAGGTTAGTCTTCAGATCTAAAGAGCACTGTTAATGAACCTTTTTCCTGATAATGTTCCAATATTGGCCCTTGAGAATCCCATTAAACGTTAAATTCTCCAGCTGATGGTTGTGATTGAAGATATTCCTCTTCCATACTCTGCTGTTTACTCTCAGGCTCGTAGTGATGAATCCATGTCTCAACACCAGTAATGATCATCTTTAAGAAACAGAATGTTTCAGTAAGACGAAAAAAGCAGGCCGTGTGACAATAGCTTCTAACTTATGTCTCAAAACTTTTGCACTCTACTGTAGTTTGGAGAGTCGTATTTAAAACTGTTTTGCGTTGCAGGGCCGAGGACAGTGATCCACCCGAAAGCCCGGATTATTGCAGACGCCGGTCCCATCATCATCGGGGAAGGAAACCTGATAGAAGAACAAGCGCTCATCCTTAACGGGTATAGTTTATATTTACTATGAGTTTATTTATTTATTTATTTATTTATTTTTTAATGCATGGATCCAGTCTAGCATTTATACACTTTTACCTGAACAAACATGGTGTTACCATCAACCTTACAAAATCTGATAAACTACTGTCTTGAAAATGTCTTCATGTGATCCATTTTAAAATATTCAAACCAAATGCCTTCAGATTCATTATTGCCTTTTTTTTCTTCAGTTGATTTGATTTTTATTAAAGCCTGTGAAATGGATAAATTGGTGTGTGTAAGCAATAATAATGTAAATGGTCTAAAATATATTTTGAATGTGTGTGTATTTCTGTGTAGTTTTCCTGAAAACATCATGCCTGATTCAGAGGGATATGAACCAAAGACCATGACGATAGGCACCAACAATGTTTTCGAAGTCGGCTGTGGTACACTTTTATTTATTTATTTATTTTTTCTTACTTTTAAGTATTAATTCTTACAGTAATGGAAGAGAATAAGGGCTGCCTTAAAATTAAGTTCTAAGATCTGACTTTTTTCTTTTTCACAATTTTCACTTTTTAATGTCAGAATGATGATAAAAAAAAAAGTCAGAGCTCAATTTTTTTATGATGTTCCTTAATCCTCTTCCGTACACACACTGACTTTGTCTCAATAGAGAATTGTAAATATCCCAGAGTGTATGGTTTTAGACGCAATCTGACTTTTGTGTGACGTTCCCAGTCTCCCAGGCGATGAAAATCGGAGACAACAATGTCATCGAATCGAAAGGTAATGCAGCTTGTTACAGGTGTTTGTAACTCAGTCTCTGTTTACAGTGCTGTGAAAAAGTATTTGCCCCTTTCACACTTAAATGATTCAGATCATGAAACAAATTTTACTATTACACAAATTTAACCAGAGCAAATACAAAATACAGTTTGCTAAACTGGCTAAACCTGCCTGGCCCTATGTGAAAAAATAATTGCCCCTAATCCTAAAAACTGGTTGTCCAAAAGTATTAAGATAAAACTGCACTCAAGTGTCTGCGATAACTGGCAGTCTTTTTGTCCCTTTTTCTATGCAGACTTGTTTTAATTCAACCACCCTGGATGATTTTCAAGCGTGAACATCCTGTTTAAGTATCTAAATCTGATTTAAGTCCTGCCTTTGACTAGGCCTCACCAAAATCTTGATATTTATTTATTTACGAGCCATGCAGAGGTGGTCTTGCTGGTGTGTTTCGGATGCATAACCGAAGTGCGCTTGAGGTCACAAACTGAGAGCCGGACATTCTTCTTGAGGTTTTTCTAGTCGAGCGCAGAATTAATGGTTTATGGCAAGTCGTCGAGGTCCTGAAGCTGCAAAGCAAATCCCAGACCATTACACTACCACCACCATGTTTCATTGTTTGTATGATATTCTTTTTTTATGAAACATAAAGGTTTCATAAAAAAAGCGTGCTTCCTTAATAAATGAAAAATTATTTAAAAACTGCATTTTCTCTTTACTCGGGTTAACTTTGTGTAATACTAAAATTTGTTTGATGATCTCAGTCTTTCTTTGACTAATTTGCAAAAAAAAAAATCAGGAAAGGGGAAAATACTTTTTCATGGCACTATCTATGTGACTGTTCAATGCGTCTTAAGTATAACGGTTTTGAATCAAACAGTATGTAAGAGCGCTGAGCCAGTCCAGGTCATCAGAATATCATTCCAGTCTCAGTCTCATGACTGTATCATCACACTGTGTCTCCCGATTAGCCGACGTGGGCCGGAACGTGATCCTGACGAGCGGCTGCATCATCGGCGCGTGCTGCCGGCTCAACACGTGCGAGGAGATTCCGGAGAACACCGTCATCTACAGCTCCAACTGCATGCGGAGAGTCCAGACCGAGAGACCACAGGTAACACAACTGTTACAAATAAAATTTATTTGAATATACAGCATATCTACTGTGTGAATGTATATTTTTTAAAGATTGATTCAGACAATACAAGTACGCAGTAAATGTTCGATTATTTGAATGTTAATACGACTATTGTATTGTATTTGCTATAGTGACTTTATTCTATTTTCTCATCATTTTAGCATACATTCTTGCACACAACATATAAACGTAATACTTTAAAAAAATGTCATTAGGAACTTATGTTTTTATCTCCATCATTATCTGACCCCTAAACAGCCCCAGACACTGCAGCTGGACTTCCTAATGAAGATTTTACCCAACTATCACCACCTGAAGAAGACACAGAAGGTTAACCCGACTCCCGCACGGCCCTGAGATCTTTCCACACCACAGCTTTGCTCTTATATGCGCTAAAGAAAAAAATTCAGATAATCTGTGCTAACTGTAAGCACTTTGACTTTTTTCCTCTTTCTTTCTATTTGTCTAACTTCATGCCCTAATCCTCACTACAGTCAAAAAGACTATTGATTATGTGTTGTCTTGTATTCAGCCCGGATTATTTATTGTTGTATGATATTAAAGGCTTTCTCGTCCAGCTTTCGTCATCTGACTGATGCGTCTGTTGTGCGTTTGGTCCACTAGGTGGCACCACACTGAGACTACAGTACCGTTTAATGTGGATTTCAGGTAACCAGTAAAGCACATTCCACCTGTGTTAAGATTTTGAGAATTGTATTACTAAGTTAAACATTTAAAGATTAGGTTTGGTTAAGGGATCTTACGCCATGTTAAACGTGCAGCCGTAATACTCACTCATGGATTAAAATAAATAAAGCCCTAAAAGGAAATGGTGTATATTCTACAATGACTTGATGATTAAATGATGCAATGCTCTTTTAAGGTTCAAACAGGCTCGATGTGCACTGAATTCAACCTGGTGTTCGATGCATTACAATGGATTACACTACTTGTGACTCCCATGACCTTAACCTATACAGTACATACTGTATACACACAGTTTGAGAGATAAATCTGTCCAAAATGACAAACCTATAATTCCACAATGTCTGCATGGGACCATAGTCAGGTTCGATATCGAGACTGTTCAGCATGTACTGTATGTGATCAGGTTGTACTTCTGAGGAGTGTTGTGTTGACCAAAGGTCACTTGTTTAGTGGTGTGTGTTATAAAGGCATTTTGACAGTTGACCTTTGAATCATGGCCTCTCCTATCTGTGTGTGACCTACAGGCTCTTTACAGGAAGAAAGAACACATATATATATATATAATCTCTAGTATAAAATCTCTAGCTATTATACTTTACATGTTAAACATAATCAC
>QMIH01001465.1:81831-95663 GCA_003987875.1 Clarias batrachus
TATATATATTTATTATTTAAAAGAATAAATCACCTACTGAGAGCACAAACCCTTACAGGACTGTGAAGAGTGACTGCATTGTCACATGCATTGAGAACGATTCTTTCAGGCCAAGAAGGCTCACATGTGGGTAAGAACTGCAGCACGGCCATAAAAACTTGTTGTTTGATATAAAAAAAAAGCAACTTAGCTGTAGATTCAAGTCAAAGGCACGTGACATTTATAAACAAACTCACAAGGTAATAAAAGCTCCGACATGCTGTGGAGTAGATTAAAAGGTGCTAGAGTAAATAATTTAATAA
Organism: Clarias batrachus; assembly: GCA_003987875.1. NCBI lineage: Eukaryota > Metazoa > Chordata > Actinopteri > Siluriformes > Clariidae > Clarias > Clarias batrachus. Next base: position 82,134 of record QMIH01001465.1, read on the forward strand.
GATCATATGAACCACTGAGAATTGCTTTTATACCACAGTGTGATTGAATTCTCAAGTTTGATTGGTCAGAAGATGAGCATGTAATATACAGTATACAGTATATAAAGTCTTCATCTCTTCATATTGTGTGTTCAAAGAGGCAGACGTTTTTTAACAGTCTTGAAGAATAGTTCTCCAGGTTTTTCTTATATATATTTTTCGTCCAGTCTCTGTATCTAAACATTTTACAGAGGGAAGTTTTTTTTGTTTGTGAAGTCAGGATTTTAAACGAACCAGTTTTTAAACCATAAAACATTTCTTTCCCATTTCTTTCATTTAATCGACATCATTTAACTCGATTTAATATGAAGGAAACAAGAAAACTTGTGCACAGTGCTGTTAAAGCGCTGTATTTCTTCTATAGTAGGTTTAATTGTGTTAAATGTAGCTACTTCATAAGGGCAAACTTTTGTTTGTTCCGAAAGTCAACACGGAGGGGTTATTTATTTTTGTTGTTGTTGTTGATGTTCCTGCTATATAAACTGCAGCGAGTTTTCAGAATCCAGTCCCCAGTGAGAACATGACTTTTTTCGACTGTTCACCCCCTCGAGCAAGAACTTGCATCGTTTTTCTCTCTCACACACTCTCTCTTTTTTAATAAAGCCATTATATAGGGTGCCATTTATTTTAAATCCTAGGATCCTACCTACACACGGCCGTTCTTTACAGCAAGAAGCCCTGAGGCCAGAGTCTAATTCTCTCCTTTCTCTGTAATAATCCTTTTCAAGTTCTTCCACGTGTCTCTTCATTTTTCTCGACGACTATTTATCATAATATCGATTCCCGGCTCACGTGCGGCGGCGTCCACAGAAACGTATCGAATGTCTCACGAATCTCACGTGTCTTTTGGTAAAAAAAGCAACAAAAAAACTAGTGATGTTTTTTTATCAGAACAGCTTCTCTCTCTCTCTTCCTTTTCTCAGACGAGGGCAGGTCATGTGACTGAAGCGATGCTCATGGTCATGTGACTGCTGTGACCTTTATAAAACTTTCTCACTGGAAAATAAAGATCCTTGATGACAGTTAGGCAAGGAGAGGAAGCAGGGAATGTGTTTCCCCACTGCGCGATACTCTGAGTGTGTGTGTGTGTGTGTGTGTGTGTGTGTGTGTGTGTGTGTGTGTGTGTGTGTGAGCGAAAGAGTTTTCCTGTCTTCACTTTTTAGTACAACATTTTTATTTTTTTTGGTATCATTTGCTAAGTTTCTGTGCGTGTGTGTAAGTGAGAGTGTATGTGTTTCCCTCTGTGCAGCTCTGCATGTCAGCACAAGGCCAGATGCAGCTCTGCCTTTGTAATACGTGTGTGTGTTGTGTGTGTGTGTGTGTGTGTGCGTCTGTACATACTGCTGTCATGGTTTATTTTTAAAAGCTCCAGGGGGTTTGTCATCTTATCTCGGCCATTTGTCCGCCGTTTCAAAAGACAAAAAGGCTTAGCGTCAGAAACGGCTGTCAGAGAACGAGCGTGTGTGTGTGTGTGTGTGTGTGTGTGTGTGTTAGAGAGACAAACAGCTTTTTACTCATCTCTCACAATATCCTGTGATCTTCACGATGCCTTCTGATTGGTCAGGACCCCAGCGCGGTTGAAGTCCAGCGGTGCCCGTCGTACGCCATCGCGCAACCCGTCTGATTCAAATCCATTTATGTTTCTATAGCAACAGCTATTTCGACAGATTACTAAAAAATAAAACACGCCGTCGTCAATACTGTGACGTTTTCCGCCGCCTCATCCACGCACTCAGCGTTTTCTCAACTAAGACCTCGTTAAAGACCGCCGGTATTTAGGTGCAGAAATCGTTGAGTACGAAAAAAAAGAGAAAAGTTGAAGCTAGCTAAATCTTTGTTAATTATGCTCGGAGGTCCATATTTCCAGGTTGCCTAGCAACAGTGTTTTCATCATGGCATTAAGGCATTGGAGAATGAGCAAGCATGAAACAAACAGAGAACTCAACTCCCCGGTGAGGGTCAATTATGAGAGGTGAGACAGCTGTTCTCAGCTTCTCCCAGTCTCTCTCTCTCTCTCTCTCTCTCTCTCTCTCTCTCTCTCTCTCTCAGCACGGCCTGCAGGTCTCTGTCCCGTCGCTCAGTCTCTCAGCAGAAATTTTTAATTCTTAAAAATTTAATCACTCTTATTAAAGGATATGCAGATCTCATGTTTCTCGTTGTCTCTCTCTCTGTTTTTGAGTATCTGTCACTTTCTTTCTCTATCTCTCTCTCTTTTTGTCTGTCTCTCTTTTTCTTGTCCCCTTCTCTATTATTGTCTTTTCCTCTCAAATGTCTTGTCTTTCTGTGAGCGTCTCTTTAAGTATATCACTGTCCTTTCCTAAGTCTCTCTCTCTTTCTCTCTCTATCTTTCTCTGTCTGTCTGTCTCTCTTTTTTAGGTGTCTCACTGTCTTTGCCTAAGTCTCTCTCTCTCTTTCTCTCTTTCTCTGTCTGTCTGTCTGTCTGTCTTGGTTTTCCTGTCTTTTTCTTGTCTTCATCTCTATATGTACCTTTCTCTCTTCCTCCTGAAATGTCTCTTTAAGTGTCTCACTGTCTTTCTCTAAGTGTCTCTCTCACTTCTCGTCCTGTAATTGTCTGTCTCTCTTTTTTTGTGATTGTCTCTCTCTTCCTACATTTCAATCTCTTTATCTATGTCCCTTTCTTTCTTTGAGAGTCTCACTCTTGTTCTCTCTCTCTCTCTCTCTCTTTTGGTGAGTTCTGTCTCACTCTAAGTGTCTAAGTGTCTTGTCTCCCTAAGTGTGTGTGTGTCCCTCTCTTTCTCGATGAGTGTCACTCTCTAAGCCTTTGTCTCTTTTTCTCGTTCTCTCTGTGTGTCTGTCTCCATCTTTTGGGCTACTTTACGCATTTCTTAAACAAATCGTACGTAAACAGGAGTGCACTAACTATGCAGAAATGAGGCACAGTACTCTTTATATAAACAATAAAGCAAATCTGTACGAGTGTTAAGCGAGATCAGACACTGTGATCTTTACTACTATCAGTATGATCAGTTTCCAGTTCAGATTTTTCGTTGTATTTGTATTTATTTCCTTTTGTTTTTGCTTTTTGTATTTTAATTGTTTGCTTGTTTACTCTCTATTTTCAGTACTTGAAAGCTACAGTGACACCTTTTCTATTTGTTCAGTTCAATAAAAAAAAAAATCTTTATTTATTCCCATGGGGCAATTTAAGGCATGCAAAGTAGTTAAAACAAAGGTGCAAATCAGTGCAAATAGCAAATAAAATAACATAAATAAAATATTTAACTATTAGAAACATCTGTATAAAAAATTTGTAAAAGTAAACATCTGTGTAAAATATCTGTAAATGAATATAAAGTGTTAAAAAATTAATGCTTAATAACCAAAAAAAAGGCAAATAGTCATTTGCGGTGGTGTTGGTAAGACAGACTTTTCATGTGTTTACTTAATGTAATTTTTTCACAAATAAATGTCAGAGATTTAAAACTGAGGTAGTTTTTACAGTAACACTTGGTGTGGGACAGACAGTATGCAGTATGATGGTTAATGCAGCATGTTAGTGCAGGTTTCACGTGCGGTGGTGTATTTATTCTTTGCCTAATTAATTTCCCTTTAAACAGACATACTTTTGATTAGTTGTGCATCTAGGCAACCGGCAAGTTGTGCAACGTTAGCAGAGTTGCAGCATTCCTACTCTGTGTACGTTTTAATTATACACTTCCATCCATCCATCCATCCATCTAGGAACCTCTGTAGTCCAATTAGGGACCCCCGTGGAGGTCATTGGTGCCGACACTTATTATCTTAACTGTGTGAAAATGCCATAAACAGATGAAAATTTGTTGGGAAATGTTAGTGGTTGTGTTATTGACGCCCTGCAATGCCTAGACCTGAGCAACTGAAGCAACCCCAGACCATAACCCCGCCTCCAGAGGCTTGTACAGTGTACCTTCTTACCCCGACACGCCCATCACTCTGGAATAGACTCAGTCTAGAGTTAGTGTTTTTTTTTTACCTTTTGTTTCTCCTAACGAGTGTTTTTCTTACGCACACAGCTGTCCTGTGAGTTCTCATCACATTGTGTGTGTGTGTATGGAAATGATCTTACTTTCACGATTAAGCAAAGCTCTGATTTCCACTGTCAGTTTTTTTACCACGCATCTTTACTAAGCTTTTTTGCTTTCTTTTGCTTTCTGACCGCATTTCATTCACAAAGTTCTACGTGTTCAGCACAGATTTTAATAATGTGTTGGCGGATTCTTTCAATTTCAGATCTCCTTAATTGTTTCCGTTCTGTTCTGACATTAAGCCTTTATTTGTCACATACAGTGTAGATTTCTAGTCCAGTTAGATTTATGATATAAGATTTATTTAGAGTTACGAATTTCCACGGATACGAACGGACCGCAGTTCAATCGCGGAAGTAGCTCATGTGTATCTCACTCACTCACTCATCATCTATACCACTTAATCCTGTATTCAGGGTCACGGGGAGCCTGGAGCCTATCCCAGGAGACTTGGGGCACATGGCAGGGTACACCCTGGACAGGGTGCCAATCCATCGCAGGGCACACAGACACACACACATACACTCACTCATTCATACACTACGGGCAATTTGGGAACGCCAATTAGCCTAACCTACATGTCTTTGGACTGTGGGAGGAAACCGGAATACCCGGAGGAAAACCCACCAAGCACGGGGAGAACATGCAAACTCCATGCACACAGTGACGGGAATCGAGCCTGGCCGAGGATCGAACCCGGACCCTCGCGGTGCAAGACGACAGTGCTAACCACTACACCACCGCGCCGCCTAGCTCATGTGTATTGTACAGAAAATGTGCACCAGATACCAATATTCACAATTCTATACAATATTTTCAGTGTGTAAGTGATTGTATAAAATGTCCATAGGGTGCGGGAGAAACGAGTCGGCCTCACCAGTTTCAATGAATCAGACCGAGAGCACGATGATAAAAAAAAAAAAATCCTAATTTCGGAAAACCCTCAACGAGACAGAGTCCACAGTGGAAAACAGCTCTGAGACAGAATGGTGTCCGGGATTCCCCCTCGCGATTTAAAGGCGCAGCGACGACACTGTTACATGTTCACTGAGAGATTAATTTCCTTAGGCGCGCTCATGAGTTTTGGCTTATGATGGCCGTGTGGGGAAAGAGATTTAGTCGAGTGGATTCATATGGTTTACATCGTATATACGTGTCAAAGGTGTGTATAAGACTCACTTTGTCAGACTTAAGAACAAATCAGACTTATGAACGTGCTCTCGGAAACTGCATGGATGCATATACAGATTCATTAGAACGATGAAATTTCTTTCTTTTTGGTTCAGAGTCAGCCACGATACGGAGCAGACAGGGTTAAAGGTCGAGTTTAAACTTCTTTAACTTAAAAGTTCTATATGATAAAGGGACTCTCATGCAAAGAGAATACTGGGATAAAGGGAATGTTCTGCAGCGTGTCAATTTTTTTTGTTGTTGTTAGATTGTGTGCTACATGCTGCCGTGTGTTGCTTAGAGCGGTGATGCTTATTAGCACCAGGGTAGAACTTCAGCCTTCACTGCCCTGTGTGTGTGTGTGTGGGTGTGTGTGTGCGTGCCTCCTATTAGTGCTAGTGTTAGTTTCCAGACTGAAACGTTTGATATGTGTAACATTCATGCCTTTTTGTGTGTGTGTGTTTAATCATCTCCTCACTCTGAGTCTGTGCTGTAACCAGTAAGCATGCATGACCTCAGCAAGAAAAACCCCTTTTATGGTCATGAGTCATACAGGGAAAAAAAGACAGAGAGACAGACAGAGAGAGAGAGAGAGAGAGAGAGAGAGAGAAATAAGGCACAAGATTTAAGAGTGTGTTGATCAGGTGAGCTTGTCTGTGTGTGTGTAAACTGCATGCACTGTCGGATCCGTGTCTGGTTCAGCATGCATTCCTACAAACAATCAATGCCGAACATGCTTAACTTCTTGAGACCTGAATGATGATGTTTTCTCTCAGCTACAGTACGGTGTCTATTGTATATCCTTGTACTATTTCCTGCTTCCGTTCAAAGACATTGATCACGTTTATGATGATCAGTTAACATAACTGGGTCTGGGTCTCAAAAGGTTACAGCGGTTATGAGCAGTTGACTTTTTTTTTCAATTTGCCTTTTTTTGTTTGTAGTGTTTAAACGCTGCGCTTGGTTTTTAAGTGAGAAAACTAATGTTCTAAGGAATGGGCGTTTTCATTCCTCATGCTCAGTTGTGAAGCTGGTGAATAAAGCTACCGTTTAAAACCTTCAAGTTAAGAATCTTTTTTTTTCTTTCTTGAGGTTCAAACTCTAGGTTCTAAAATTGTACCAAAATTGTAAAAAAAAAAATTGTAACATCGAGTTCCCTAGTTCCGTTCCGACAGCTCGTTCGCAAGTCCAATTTGTTCATAAGTCCAACAAACAGAGCTTAGGTACTAGGATACTCAATCGCCGTATGAGCTTCATCATCACTGCTTTTTTTTACGCTCGCTTTCGGACATCCTGGGATGCACGTGACGATGTACATGTGATCAAATGTCCACGATTAAACACATCTTTGAACTTTCGTAACTCGAACGAGTTTATTCGATTAAAAAATCCTTAAAATAAAATTTATCAACACCATAAAATGGATAAATTTTATAATGTGACATTTCGGTCCTCAACCTCCAAAACACTTACAAAAAAAAAAAAAAGATTCAGCAATTCCCCAGGACAAAGAAATAACCATACACAATCATTAGGCTGAAGATGACACTTGATTTAATTTGTTCTGTTGTTACTTGTCCTGTGTGTATTGAGCTGCTCAATACATTACCATCATCCGGTGTGTGTGTGTGTGTGTGTGTGCACCAAAGCTTGTATAAAAATAGATTTTAGATATATTTCATTTCATATGTTCCCACGTATCAACATACGACTCTTATCCTGATCCTGGTAATAAACAGAAGTCTTAAAGTTTTTAAGCCCCTCCTTGGAACTAAGCGATAGATTTCCCTCAACTCAAATTCATATAAGATCCTCCGAACCGGCCAGTCTAATCAAGGCCTGCAGTTGCTAGGTTATCTCTGTTTGTTTTGATGAGTAACCGGCGACTGATCTCTCACTCGGGTTCATTCAGATCGGATTCGCAGGCTGAGTAGACATGTTGAGCTTTTGTTCAACTCAATGAATTGTTTTCAGAAGGAAAAATAATAATTAAAAACACAAATAAATGAATAAAATCTTTCGGTCTGTTGTTTAGGTCGGGAGTTTTGATGAATTGGAAGAGGTTTGAATTTTTTCCTGTATTAGCATTTTAAACTACGGTGAATGTCGAAATTCTAAACGTCCAGAGCGTTCAAGATTTTAAAGAGTATTCGTAAAACCTTTAAAATCTTTATGTACATACTGTATGATGCGATCATCGTCAATATTCACATTGAAATATTCGCATTAAAAACGCGACCTCATCCACAAAAGTCTTCCTGATCTGTTTGTTCTTCTGAAAACTTTATCTTAAAAACTTTTAAATCAACTTTTATATTCTTATTTATTCATTTATTATTATTATTATTATTATTATTATTATTATTATTATTATTATTAATTCAGTATATTCTCAGTATCTTCTCTTTTTTTACACAACCATACCAGAAGACATGTCCTGTGGTAGTTGCGAAGACGTTTCCGAAGGGTCAAGTAATTGTCCTGCAAAACTAAGGACAGAACGCAAAGCAAAGAAAACAACTAAGGACATTTTCTGAAACTACGGAAATCATGTTAAAAACTGTACAACACATTATTCTTTGATAATTAGTCTTTGATAGAGCCAACATCTTCAAGAAAGAGTGAAATTCTGAACGATCATAAAGGGAGCTCTAATAAAATAATCGTTGTTGAAATAAAATAATCATCATCATAATAATAATAAATAAGAATAAAAAAACAGTAGAACTCATGGATATGTTTAATAGTGAAAGTAAGAGCATTTCTACTGTAAACACACACACACACACACACAACGACACAACAGGACTCAAGGGATCGGGACTAAAGAAAACCACTTATCAGTGAGGCAAGAGAGGCAGATGAAGTCTCACCACTGGACACCCAGAGTCCAGACTTTAACGGATTGGATTTGGTATGTGCTGGAGAAGACTTTACGCAGCAGTCCCGACTCTCAATAAAAGATCTTGAAGAGAAATTGAGAAATGCAACTCTGGATGGGGAAAAAAAAAACATTGTGATGTAGCATAAGCGTATCAAAACAATGCCACAGAAAATGCGTGCCGTAGGCGGCCCAATGAATTTATTGTTATTGTACTCCTTAAGGTGCATTAAAATAGAATAAAAAGAGTAAAGGATAAACATGAAGAGTACAAATATATATAAAAAACAGAATCAGATATTATTATTTATTTGAGATTTCAAAGGAGATCAGATATTGCGCTAATACTGCACATGTGAACAGAGTTATCTGGCAAGTTTGAACACATGATACCTCATGATCCACATGTTCGTACGGTCTGTTCATATCTGTGGAAATTTATAACTCGGATGTTTGAAAGTCGGGGACTCAATTCTGGCGGTGTGTTTGTATGTGTAGGATCTGCCCTACTTGTTATAACAGTTTTTGAGGGGAAAACAAACCTCTTCCTTTGGCCAAATTCCATAAACACAAACTGGTCCGCTTTTCTGATCTTATAGCACCGCCCGATTGGACTCGCTGTCTTTCAAGGTGCATCAAGACTTTGCTTTGTCTTCGAACAATCTCTCCCTTGGGGTGTCCAACCACATCACTCATCAATGTCTGTCTTTAAACAACAAACTAAAGACCTACCTCTGCACCAAACATTTTAATCGTCTGTTTATTTACTGGACTTATTTCAGATCCAAAGTCGTATGATCTGTAGCGTATATGCCGCAAATCGAACCCCGGCATGTTTAGTCTCCTGGTGTGGTCTCTGATCTGTGAAGGGGCTCAAACCTGCAGAAAGTAAGCCGTAACACTTCTCCATCTTCCCCCTCGTAGGTCCGGACTTTGTTTGTCAGCGGATTGCCGTTGGACATCAAACCCCGTGAGCTTTACCTGCTCTTCAGGCCATTTAAGGTGAGTTATGCATCGTACACAAGACGCCAGGAATCTAAATCAAGCACAGATGAGAACAGAAGTCCAAGCTGAGTACTTGAGAGCACTCAAGTCCGGGTCCAGCAGAAAGATATCAACAAACTTATTCAGCAATATTGAGTGAATGTTTGATTCTTGTACTTAAGTTTTCATAACTATATCTGAAAAACATCAGCATTTAACATTTATAAAAATGTGTCAGTTTTTTTTTTGTTTGTCTGTTTATCGCTTTGAGTACGTTGTAAAATGTTCCTTCCTATATTACTATATTATTCCTATATTATTATATCACATATCACTGATTCCAGATCAATCAATTGTTTAAAAAAAACTTTGATGTTTTGTTTCAATATTATAAATAGAAATGATATTTTTTAAGATTTCTGTGTCTGTTAATTTGCATCTTGAGTTTGGACAGAGAATAATCCTGTAAAATATTACACTAGATAACCGGTGCAGCTTGTGTAACTGTCTCATAATAATAATAATTATAATTAAACTTATTAAAAGTTTAAAAATATTTTTTAAGTGTTAAAAGTGCCATTGTCTTTATTTTTCAATCTCACAAATTCAGGCCGCCACAATACAATTCACGTAATAAAATTTAAATAAAAAATTTAATTTAAAAGTATTTTATTAAATTATTTAATAAGGTAATTTTTTTTGCACTCACTTTCTAGATGCTCAAATAACATTTTCATATGAAATATACAACCACAATTAAATGAAGATGGCGAAAATTTTAGGATTTCTTTTCCATGCAGATCAAATTGCAATGCGGAAGAATTCTAATATTTTCACTGTAAGTTTTTGCTCAGCTAATTTCTAATTTGTCTTTATCAATGTTTGTGTCAGTTAATTTGCGTCTTGAGTTTGGACTCCAGGGAATAATCCTGTAAAATATTACACTAGAAATAAGTGCTGCAGCTTATGTAACTGTATCAAGTTTTTATATAACTAGTTTTTATAATAATAATAATAATAATAATAATAATAATAATAAAATGTTGTCTGTGCCGAAATTCCTCAAAGCAAGACAGCATGTTAAATTAGATGAACTGAACGTAACCTTGTTGCATCGCAACTTAGTCTGAATGGAAAAAAAAAATCCTGTACATTAATTTTTTGTGTTCATTTCAAATGAGAATGTAATTTGAGCATTCAAAAAGTCAAAAATACAGACTTTACTAAACATATTCATGATTTTTTTTTATTTTACATATTCAGGCCGCCAAAATTCAGGTGATAAAATGTTAATTTAGAAATGTTTCCTTTCATTTAATCATTTAATAAGGTCAATATTTTTTACACTGACTTTTTAAAAGCTTATTAAGAGAGAAAATAAGAAGAAAGCTTAAGAAGAACTATATTTTTATTTGAAATAAGCAACCACAATAAATTTAAGGGCAGAAAACTTTAGGATTTTTTTCCATCCAGATCAAATTGCAATCCAGAAAAATTCTCACATTTCCATTACAGCAAGTAATTTTGTTCAGTTATTTTGCTTTGAGGAATTTTAGCACTGTTATACCTCTGTGGTCATAATTGTGTTTTTTTTTGTCCTAGGGATATGAAGGGTCGCTGATCAAACTGACATCAAAACAGGTGAGACTCAGAGAAAGCAGGTTAACTTTTTGTATATATTTAGATAAAGATCTTTTTATTATCATATTATAAAGATCATATGTGTCCTGATGTTCTTATTATTAGTGAGTCATTTTTATAACACGTCATAAAAGACGTCATAATAATAAATCTTCTTATTAGAGCATAAGATAAGAAGACTTATGAATGGCCGTCTTAATACACAGTTTAAAGCCAAGTTGTTGCTGGAAATTTGCTGTTTCATTTTCAGCAGAGCTGCAGCATGTGTGTGTGTGTCCTAGTGTTGCTAGTCCCATTCCGCTTTGATTGACAAATTCCCAGAAGGATCTATAGAGGAGTTCATATCTGGCTCTAGAGGATTGCACTCGCACAGCAGCACTATACACACTTCAGATGTGCAAATTAGTAAAGAGGGTGTGTGTGTGTGTGCGCGGGCTTGTGTGCAGACAGAAAGAGGGCATTTAGAGTTCACTCAAATAATAAATTGACGACGTGCCATCTTTTTACACGACCTCTACATAGCCTCGTCTTTAAACCACAAACTCTATTTGAAGTCTTTTGTTAGAAGAAATTATAGCTGAGAATGAAGTGTGTGAAGCCTTTTAAGCTTTTACACTTCATGTTTTAGCGTTTTTTTTGCATCATCCAAGAGGTTTAACCCTTTAGTTTCTGAATGACTTGTAGATGTTGGGGAGAGCTTATCATAATCTGTGTGTATGAAGTTTATGTAGTATAGAACTGAAAAAAAAAACAACAACAAAAAAATAGAGTTGCAGTGTTGCAGCGATGAGCGGGCACAATCACCCTGCCTACCTCGTGTCTATAGGGGACATACAATACCACCACTATGATGTAATTTTAGAAACGGGGGAACTTTATGTCTAGACCTCCAAAAAGCCCCAAATGCTGTACATCTGTGTCACGTAATATGATGTCACTTAATATGATGTCACACCTAAAGCTATTAACCACTTTTCGGCAAAAGATTTAAGGCGTCGTCACGGCTGACCCGTTTGAGGTATCAAAAATCCCTTCGCAATTTTGCGTCCTCGATGTCTTGAGATCACATCAGCCCGGTTTGCTGACGATCGCATACATCCCCTAGGAGTAGTATATCAAAATCCATTGGGTACTTTTTTTGAATGACCCAAAATAACTGACTTCCTGAGCTCAAAACATCTACCGAGTTTCTCATGTCAGGAGACTCTCAGGCATCCTAATGGCAGCAGATTTCAGCCTGTGTGCTGATTTTCATGAATTTTTGTGCATGTTAAGGGGGAAAGAAATCCTTAGAAGTACACGATGATCCTGCACACACTGAGCTGATGTCATGGTGGTTGGACCCTAAAAAAAATACATACGGCTAAATTTAATATCCAATATGAATCCACACAGAAAATACCAACAATTTTCTTCATGTATTTATCAGCTCATCTGTTACACGCATTAACGTAACATGCCATCCCATAATATCACCAACAACTCTGTTTAAAAAAACAAAACAAAACAAAAAAAACAGACCATGTTTCTTCTGGCTGTTTTTATGATTCTGCTGAGTGTTGATCTCATCTTACAGCCGAATCCAAAAGTGCTCTTATCAATCTAAAACACCAGGAAGTAGCAACATGACCGACTTCCTGTGGAGGAATAAAAAAAAAAAAAACTCTTCGGCCTGTACCGCCAGAGGTTTCCCAGAGCAGTCAGACAGATTGTGTGTGTGTGTGTGTGTGTGTGTTATTGCAGGAGATGACAGCAATAATGTAAATCAGTCGATTCCAGGCCTCTCAGGAGACACAAAGCAAAGACATCACCATATATAGCAGTATGGCTCACTAGAGTCACTATTAATAACGGCCCTGTGTTCCTTCACAAGGGAGCGAGGAAGTGTGTGTGTATGTGTGTGATACAAAGAAAGAGAGAGAGAGAATTCAGGGAAACGTGGATGAGAGAGAGAGAGAAGTAATGTGTTTGTGTGCGCAAGAGAGAAAAAGGACAGAAGTTGAGTGTGAGAGAGGGACCAGAAAAGACAAAGAGAGAGGAAACATGTGGACATATTCCGCTTCTTAGTGAATGAACTCTGAACCTGAACTGAACTCACCCTCCCTGCACACACACTCACACACACATACACGTCTTACTGTCCTTCTGAGGACCTTCGACTGGGTTTTATTTAATGAAGCTATAAATCATTCTGTGCTACAACATAATTTCATTGTATTATTTTTTTAATAAAATCTTCAGTTTTGACCACAACATCAACAATGTTCAGATATACTTAACTGTAACCTCAGTATGCAAACAATAATATTTAAAATGTTACTTTTTTAATATTTAAAACGAAACACTTTTATGAAATGCATTTATATTTCAAATCACAGTTTGATATATTCCAGTCATTATGAACATACCTAAAAAATAAAACAATTTTTTTTTTTCATTTTTCAACTGTTTTCACGTCCGTTCCTGCGATCTCTCTCCTGTAGCCGGTCGGCTTCGTGAGCTTCGACAGCAGATCCGAGGCTGAAGCAGCCAAGAACGCCCTGAACGTAAGTACGAATTTCTTTTAATATGCAGTTTATACAGTTAAATTATACAAACTTCCGGAGAAGAAATAGTACAATGTATAGTAATATGATATACGTTTTATTTTCATCATCATATTATTATTATAGTACTAATATATAATGTATAGCAAAAAAAAGTATTTAAATATTTATACATATAAGTTTTTATTTTTCCTAAAGTTTATATAAAGTTTTTGTCTGGCTGTACACATATAGTATATATATA
>QMIH01001465.1:114730-133002 GCA_003987875.1 Clarias batrachus
CTACCAAAAAAAAAAAAACCCTCTCACACTGATCATTTTCTTTCTGACTAATGCACAGCGCAAAACATGTCACACCTGTATCAAACTGTTTCTTTCTGATGTTTTTAACGTCTAAATATACGTAGGTCTATAGTTGCTGTATGATTGATTTAAGTATCCAGTTTGACTTCAATTTGATTACATCATCAGTTTTCTTTACACTGACGTACTACGACGGTGCTTTAAAGGTGTGAGATGAACGTAAAAAAACAAAATCTGTGCATCCTCTATGTTTATTTTTTTATTTCTTCATCTTCTCCAGTGTCTGTATGACATCATTATATGGACATGATCTCGTCTCATCTCTGTGTGAAATCAATAAAGCTTTTTTTTTTTTATACATATGTAAGTGCGCTTCAAAGACGACTTCTGCAAGCATACGACCTGAAGTGGCCTGAAAACTCCAGCGTCTGGTTTTTCTCACGTCTTTCTCCCTGGGCGCTTGGTTTTCTCCTGCGGAGGTGTGATAATGTAGCCATCTTTCACACCTTCCTCACCTTCACACCTTCTCTTTTGCTTCATCATTCTTACCATCTCTCTCAAGACTCTCTCTTTCTTCTCTCATAATAATTTGGCTTTTGCTCTTTTTTTGGCCCTCATTTTGCACTTTTGCCATCTCCTGCATCTTCTCGCTTCATCTCTTTTTAAAGACACACACCACACAAATAGTGAAAAACTTCTTAAATGACAAAAGTTCAGCTTAAATTTTTTTTTTTTTAATGGGTCCATTTTAATGATTCGCAGAAAGCCAGTCCCGAGGTCCACCGGGAGTCACATGACTTTGACAGAATGAGGATGATGCCTTAGGATTCCTGAGGATGTTGCTCTCCAGAAAGAGAGGAATAGATAAAAGAGAGAGCAAGAGGGCAAAAGCAGTCACACCACTCTCAGGCCAGAAAGAAAGAGAGAGAGAAAGAGAGAGATTCACAGGGGATCACAAGGCTCCAGTAAAACTGTGTCAAAGTCACACTTCCTGGTCATGTGACTTCCATGGAACTCGGGATTGGAATCCTGCCGTGCATTCTGGGATATAATTGTAGTGATCTATCTATCTATCTATCTATCTATCTATCTATCTATCTATCTATCTATCTATCTATCTATCTATCTATCTGTATAGTGTGTGGGCGTTTGTGTGTGTATACACATGATTGTTTTCATGGCATATTTCCAAACAATCAAAGCATTACAACAGAACTAAAGAATGCCAGAGTTCAAGTTAAAGTAAAACTAGATTATAAATGTGTGTGTGTGTGTGTGATCTCACCACTGAAAAATTACCTATCTGACTGTGATTTACCTCTGAGCCCTTTGTTCCAGGAACAATATGCATTATTAATTATTTCACATATGTGCTGCTAGCTTTTGCTTTTCCCCTAAAAAGAAATTTCCCCATAAAAACACATTCTGCGATAGAGATTCTCTGTTTGATTAAATGTTTTAACTAGCAAATAAAAAAAAGGGAGTAAAAAGTATTGATTGTGCTATCTTGGGTTCTTCGGCTGATAATGTAGAGTACTAGAGGTAAAATTGTCCTATGATTTGGTTCAACGCATAAAAAAAATACAAATAAACATTTTAATGTTTGAAATTATTTGTGGAAACAATTAAAAAAAATATTTTAGATTTATTCTATATATATACACGTATATATATATATATATATAGTTGTGATGTTATCTCTAATATAAGGAAAACAAAGTTTTTAGTATAGGATAAACAAATTCTTAAGTAAATGCTTATGTGTAGGATAAACATAATATAAAAAAATCTAAAGTTTGCATTACGTTTGTTCAAGAAAAAAATAACCTTGAACTTTTCACACTTTTGAACTATAGAATTAAACTGCATGTAGTTTAAAGCTACAGAGCTCCCTCTTCTGGTTAAGCGTGGCAGTGCGTCATTTACTAATGTTCTTTACAGTACATCTGCTCTTTTCTCACTCACTCATCCTGAAGCCTGGGACCTAGAGCCTATCACAGGAGACTTGGGGCACGAGGCGTAGTACACCCAGGATGGGGTGCCAATCCATCACCAGGCACACACACAGACACACATGCACACACACAGACACACATGCTTATTCACACATACGGGCAATTTGGGAACGTCTAATCTGCATGTCTTCAGACTGTAGGAGAAAACCGGAGTACCCGGCGGAAACCCACCAAGCACGGAGAGAACATGCAAACTCCATGCGCACAGACTTCGCGGCAGGAATCGAAGCATGACCCTGGAGGTGCTGCCTTAGTCGTTTTCTGATATACACTATTTCTTTTCTCCTTTTGTCATTAACAAATCTAATAAATTGATTATGATGATGTTTATGCAGTATAGTCACTTCTGTTGTGTGTTTTGTTTGATCCAATATTTAATTATGAGATTTCAGCTGATGAATTCACGGAGGGAAAACTATTAAACGTTGACATAGCGGAGAGAAAGAATCAAGCTCGGTACCATGAAGTAAAGTAGAAACATTTGATCATTTATTTGTAACATAGCCAGCAATGACAACAATTACATCTTCGTATGAAGTCTGTTCCCAAACTGGACTGTCCTTCTCCACACTTCTTTTATGTCTTCTTGAAGATCCTCTTAGCGCTAACACCTTCGTAGCTGTAGCACTGTGCAGAAGAAGCAATAATATACATGGAATTAGTAAATTTTACAAATTTTCTCTGAGGATTGTCCGATGTGAATCATGCTATCCGTTTTTTTTTTCCCGGTCAGAAAATAACTGAAATTTGGAATTTAAAAGCATTACGATACATTAAGTTAAATTTTAACTTACTACAACTTGAGGAAATTTGATATGGGAATTTAGCTGGTTGCTCAGTAGCAGAACTATTTTATCTGCACTGATGCTTGCAATGTGGAACATCCAATATGAAGGAATGCTAATTCTACCATTTTTAAATATTATCTATTTAAAATATTAATAATTCCATAATTGTTTATACAGTGTTATACAGTCAACCAGACAAATAGATTAGACTTTACCTAACAAAATGTTTTTTCTAGCTTTCTAGCAAGCAGCTCAGACAGATTATCTTAAACAAGACAGATTAGCAAGAACAAGAGAGATTAGCAAGTAGTAATATTGTTAATAATATTAATATTGATATTAATATTGATATTGTTATAACTGGATTTTTCCAGTTATTCATTAAAAAAACAAATAGTTAATTTATTAAAATCTGAATTAATTAATCTTAAGTTAGCTATTAGCTGAAATTAGTTAAAATGTTTAGTCATGCTTAGTCTGAATATCTACCAATCTTTTAAAAAATTAATAATTCCATAACAGACAGATAGAGTAGACTTTACCTAACAACATGTTTTTCTAGCTTGCTAGCAAGCAGATCAGAGAGATTAGCATGAACAATACAGATTAGCAAGATTAAAAAGGGGAATGCTGATAAGTTTATTTAATATTGTTATAACTGGATTTTTGTTTTAATCTAAAAAACTAAAAGTTAATTTATTCATTTATTCAAATCTTAATTAATTCATCTTAAGTTAGCTATTAGCTGGGGTTAAAACGCTTAGTCATGCTTAGCTAAATGACGTGCACTAAGACAATGGATGATGTTAAACAGTGAGAAATATTAATTGAAGAGTGTGTAATGAAATATAACTTAACTAGCTATGTTATATTTAGACATTGTATAGAGTTCAGAGTTACAGTGTCTGTTACCTGAACAAGTTCTCCACCAACCACCGACCGAGTTGTGGTCAGGATTTTGCCGTTGTCCTTCCTGGTGAATGTGCCTTTTAGGTTATCTCCCTCCATTACCCATGCACCCTGAGGGACAACACACACACACACACCCACACATACACATACTTGTTTTTATTTTTTGTAAGCTTGAACATTTAATCTTGATTGCTTTGCTTGTTGGTTAATGATTATTTATTGTTAATTAAATAATGGCTTCTTAGTTAGCTTGTTAGCTTTTCTGATAATTTATGTTGTAAATTTATGTTGCATGTAGCACCTTGGTCCTCAGTCATATATTAGGAAGACTGAGTACTAACTTTATATGGTTAGATTAGATTAGATTCAACTTTATTGTCACTGCACATGTAGGTAAAAGGCAACGAAAAACACTTAGAAGTGCATTTTCACAGTGCAGAATAATTTGCATATATAAATAGTATATACTGAAGTAGATTAATTACAATAGTATATACTGAGGTAGATTATGGTTGAAGTGATAAAAAGCCTACTTATATTGACTTGATTATCGACTTTTGGGTCTCACCGAGAGCTCTGTGCCATCGGCCAACGAGTACTCAAACTGCACTCCGAGCGTGAACTCGATATCCTTGGTCCTGAAGGTGCTCGACTCCTTAACGGTGAACTTGTCTCCGGTCTGCTCGATGGTGATTTTCAGGTTGTCATGTTCAGCCAACTTTCTCTTCACCATGTTAATGCCTGTACACACACATTTGACACACTCATATTTGCATAGACTCTCATTTGCGTTTATTTTGTTAACATTTAGACGATTTGCATCTTTCTTTTTGTGTGTGTTTCTCAGTCTATTTGGAAGGGATGTAACCTTTACGCATTAGTCACTTTAAAGGAGGCGTGGCCTACTGTACATTCTGTCAAAGAAAGGCCTTTCGGAGCTAGATAAGATTCAACTGTTTTGTGCAAAGTAATAAATCACTTTGTATTTACCAGCACTAGATCCTATCCTATTTGCTGTTTATTTCAGCTTTAAATGTATTTTTCATCTATTACATCTAGATCATATGCTGAGCTCAAATCATCTCATACATAATCTCAAAAAATGCAATACACGATTCAGTTATCCAAAATTTTTGACAAAACCAAATGTTTTTATCATTATTATTAATTCTGTCTCTATCTCTTTCTCTTTAAAATTGTCTGTTGTTAACTCACCCATCTGTTCCATGAACTTGTCATAGTTTTCATTGCGGTCTATCTTCCACGTGCCATTGAATGCCATTTTAGAAAGAGAGAGAGAGAGAGAGACAGACAGATCAGGACAAGATGAGAAAGTGTGAGACAGAGAGAGGTGTAAAGAAGGTGAATGTGCTGTTCTGTCTCTGTGCTTTTATAGAAGAGCTTTATCTCTGTCCATTAGCCAGCTGATGATGTGGTCACTGTAGGTCACAGGTCACAGTCAGTTTGAACACTAAAATAAGGTTATTGAGATAACGCCTACCTCAGGAATATATCATTGCCCAACAATGGAAATTTTTTTTTAATCTTATTGTACTGACTATCAATAAGATAACAGGATTGGCAGGATTGCACTGATAGAGAGAGATGTTAGTGAAGTTATCAGTGTATCTGTCAGTTTAATGCAAGTAAATCAGGCGACAATACATTCACACTTCGGTAACCGGAGTGAGAAATCCTAACAATTTAGGAAAAAATAAATAAAACATGCAGTATACAGTAGATTCTGTCCCAAATCCATGCACAAATTCAAAAATGTAATTTAGACGTTACCTGGCTGCGCTAACTTGCCATGAGGTTATGTAATATTTACAAACTTGCAGACGTCACATTGCCTATAATCCGAACACTAAACATCTTCCTATAAGTCTAAAGTTCACTTAGACAAGAACACTTAGAGTTCCCTAGCCATAGTCTAATCACTGCGTATTTATTTATTTATTTATTTTTTTTTTTTACCAGATTAACTCAGATAAAAGAATAAGTTGATGACAGAACAGATCTTCCTATCGTGTCCGCACTAACCTGCTTCACCTAACCACAGAGCATGTGTCATTCAATTAATGACAACCTTAAAGGATATTTAAATTAAACCTGAATAATTATATTTTATATATGCCAGGATTGCCAGAGCTTATCTGTATTCCTGAGGTTGCACAGATTAATTCAATACAATTCAATTAATTTTTATTTGTATAGAGCTTTTAACAATTGTCATTGTTGCAGAGCTGCTTTACACAATCGAAAGGAAATAATGGAAATTTGTTTGAAATGTGAAAAATGTGTATGAATATTTTTTTTTCAACAAATTATCAGATTTACTCTGAGGGAGAGAAACCTCCCTGAGATGGCAATAGAAAGAAACCTTGCGAGGAACCCGACTCAACAGGGAACTCATCTTCATTTTGGTGATAATGGATATCAGGGATTGATCTGCAGTCATACTGTGTGTTAGGTGGCTGGAAGTTTAATATAACAGTTGGTGTCTGCAAGTTAATATGGAGTCTAGTTCGTTATTGGAGGCTCAGGTGGACTGTAGGAAATTCCAGTCCTGAACTATTGAGCGACTCCAGTCACAAGTCCTCAGAAAACAGCTGTCAGCATCAGCCGAGGACAGGACTTCTTCTTAGTAAAGTTCTTCTTAGTAAAGTGGAACCATCCCCAGTCACCACATGCATCCCAAGCAGACCACATGGGACATCTATGTGACAAGATCTCCAGCAAGAAGTGGGTTCTGGCCTGAGGAGTCATGACTGCAGTTGAGCCTGAGCCTCCAATAACGAACTGGAATCCATATCAACTTAAACACATTTCCTGTTAAACTTCCAGTCTCACACAGTATGAATGCAGATCAATCCCTGCTATCTGTTATCACCCAGATGAGGATGGGTTCCCTGTTGAGTCCGGTTCCTCTCAAGGTTTCTTCCTATTGCCATCTCAGGGAGTTTTTCCTTGCCACTGTCGCCCTCGGCTTGCTCATCAGGGACAATCTTATCATTTATTCACATTTCATACAAACCTAAAGTATTCTTTTGACTGTGTAAAGCTGCTTTGCGACAATGTCAATTGTTAAGCGTGCTATAGAAATAAAATTGAATTGAATCGATTAGACCTGACCCAGGACTGAATGTCTGTCCCTTACAATATTATACATTTCTGTATGTTGTTTGATATGGAGCTTTTCATTACTTCATCAAAAGGACAACAAGAAGTGTTTGAATGTGGCGAATGTAGTTCTCTGGAGTGACAAGTGATTCAGTTTTTCTGCCGGAGCAAACACATTTTTAAAAAGATAAATAAGAATAATTTCTTGGACAGTTATAGGAAATGTGAATTATGGGTAATGTAAATAATGGTAATGAAAGTTCATTCTGTAGCATTGTGGCAGAGGCGTAATAAACAGTAATTGAATGATGTAATGTATGTGTGGAATGTGATGTAAAAAAAAAAGTATGTGTTTTATAAATGGACAACATCAGTTGCACCAAAGAAAAGTGGAAAGAAAGAACACTGACATGAACAAGTCGGAACTCACCAAATTTAAATGTGTTAAATATCTTTCTTTCTCAACCCTGTAACTGTTGTAGTGAGAAACCCATACGCTGCGAAGCAAAGGGCGTCTTAGGGAACATCATATATTAGTGATTAATAGGACCTGATTATAAAATCTAAGCATCGTCTAAGGAACAGGAAATTGAGTTTGACACCCTCTTGTGTTTCTTTGATAATCCTAATTAGTATATTGTGCTTTCGCTACCATTAGATGATGCTATAAAGTGTCTACTAATGAGACGTTATACTTCATAGAGCGAAGGAAGTATAAGGTGCAGCAAACCATATGACAACTCAGGGTCCTGAGGGTAATGAGCCTATTTCAAGTTACAATTGGAAGCTAAAAATGTTTATTCTATTGTAAAATAATTTCTTAAAACTAGTACAATTTAGCACGCTTGCAATTGTAGCAACATATGACAACATTAGCTTAATATTCTTATATTTGGTTTGCTGTGATCTTATTTTAAGAAATTATAGATATGTAGGTTTGGCTAGATATTATCAAGAATATTTTATTGTTGAGCCGCTGAGATATTATGAAATGTAGAAACAAACATCTAAATTTGGTGCCTGCTAACAGAATAATGGATTATTACTGAGCAGACATTGTACACTACAGTATGCTAGGTATTTTATTAACCATTTGTCTTATCAAAGCATCATATCACTTGGACTTTAAAAGAAAGAACAATGTTTACTTGCTATATCTCACTACATCTTTATGAGCAACAATAAAATACTCAAAGCTGGAGACACACACACATAGGATTGTGTCTGTCGCTGTGATAATGATTCACTCTTTACTTCATAAGGTTTTTAAATCTAGCCTTTTTAGGTGAAAAGGTGAAAAGATTAGCATTTTAGCTCAAATTTAAGTGTAATATAATTTTATCGATAACTATTGTAAATTTTGCCTGATTACACTCCAGCTGAATCTCCATATATGGTCAAAGCTTCCTGTTCTTGTTACCCTCTTGCATACACTGTACTCTCTATTTATTTTCAAAATCTAATATACAAATCAAATTAGGCATTGTGTGATTTGAATTTTGCATATTTTCAGATTCCTGTTTCTCCTGAAATAAGCTTCATTTTGATATCAAGTTTATTCCTGTCCGGTTCCAGAAATATAGCCAATGCTAGTTTGTTTATGAGGAATGCCCCAATTGAAATCTTATTTTTAGAATATTGAAATGAGGATTCACTGATGTAGTCAGGAAGATGGAACCCTTACCATCATTGTGACACCAGGATTTCGATGCTAGCCCTAAAAATTATTTCACAATAGCCCCCCAAAAATGCATGTTTGTGGAGTAAGCAGCTAGGATATTGTTTATAAAAGTTCTTTAAAACAATGTTAAGGCTTCATATATTCACAATTCTGTTGAAGGATCAGGACTTTATCAACTGACTTTTACCAAAATTTTCACCTACCACGCTCCATTGGCCAGAGCGCAACACTAACCCGTGCGACTTAATATGCAATTTGATATGATGGGTCACATAATTAATTTTTCACTATACAGCATCTATTATGCTTATGACATGCCTGTCGCATACTGTTAATTATATATTTGTTTTCTTCAGTTAATCATAGCCGTCCCACTGGTAAAAATTTCCACCCATGTGCTTGGATGCTACATGTATGTTCATGCTAATGTACACGAATTTGTCAACACTGCTCAAAGTTACACAACTATATTATCGACATTGCGCAGCTCTGTGCTTGCAATCCTCTTTAGATCCGAAATGTTCAGTGAGGTGAAAGTGTGCAAGTGTCCACCTGTTTATGATCGGTTTATCAACCGAGATAGCACAACAGATGGGACTTCCTGATTTATGAACATTGGCATACTATTGCATGATTTATACTAAAGCCTGGCACTCATTAGGTATCAGCCGGGTCACAGAAGGCCTGAGTTCATATCACAGCCACGTCACAAGTCACAGGACCTGTCGGTGACACCATATTTATTGGCAAGCTTATTATATTCAAATACAATAGTTGCATATACATTTTCTTTTTTGTTAGAATACAGTATTAATAAGAAAGCATATTTGTTTAGATGTTCAATATGACAGTCAAAAAAAGATAAGCATTATATTGACTCTTAATCAGTAACTGATTTGAAATTGATATGATGAGAAAATCAACAGCATTGGGTTGGGTTGATCCATATTCACTTGCAAAGGAAACATTGAACTTTGAACTGTCCGCATTACCGTCATAATCTTTTTTAGTCCAAGAGTTTTTGCAATTCCCAACAGCTTCAGGATTCAGAAAATCGTTAGATTCAGTTAGTTAGTTATTAGTACCATGGCTAAAATAAGGTTATTATTGTAGGACATTATGGCCACTTTAACTCATTTGGTGCAACGCAGAAGTTACCTATCTTAAGAGAAAGTACCCACAGGTGTAGATTCCTTGCC
The DNA here is from genome assembly GCA_003987875.1 of Clarias batrachus. Lineage (NCBI taxonomy): Eukaryota > Metazoa > Chordata > Actinopteri > Siluriformes > Clariidae > Clarias > Clarias batrachus. The sequence goes on from QMIH01001465.1 coordinate 124,470, forward strand.
TCTCACCTCTCCTGGATTCCCACTCCCATTACAGATAGGAACTCGACAACACCCAAGCTTCCGGAGTTATAAGTAGAACATTCAGTATGAATTTGTGTAAAATATACAGCGGCGAGAAAAAGTGTGTGAAAAGAATGATAATTTGTCATTAAAAGCAATTTGTTTTATGAAGTGTAGTCAAGAGCACTATAATAATACAAATATAACTTTCATAGCTTTATTGAATGCACTCATTAAACACCCAAAATGGTAGTTGAGCAAGTAAGTGTAATCCCTTGGAATTAATAACTGGCAGCAATAACCTCAACCAGATGTTTCCGGTAGCTGTGGAACGGACCTGCACATCATTCAAGAGGAATTTTAGCCAGAACTGCTTTAGCTCCGTCATATTATTTGGATGTTTCTTGTGTACGACTCTCTTCAAGTCATTACATAGCATCTCTGTTGGGTTGAGGTCTGGGCTCTCACTTGGCCACTTAAAAAGACGGATTTTGCCATTCGGGTGTGGTCTTTTTTTGTTCTTTAGGGTCATTGAGCTGTTGCAACACCCAACGTCTACAGAGTTTCAGCTGACATACAGACATTCTCACATAATCCCGAAGAATTTTTTTGATACACTTGGAAATTCATCTTCCACTCTGGGACTGTGAGCTGGCCACTCCCAGATGCAGCAAAGCAGGCCCAGATCATGATGTTTCCTCCACCATACTTTGAGATGGAGTTTTGATGATATTATGCAGTGTTTTTTTGTACACCATATTAAGTGCTTGATGTTCTTTCCAAACAGTTCAATCTTAGTTTCATTAGTGCAGAAAACATTTGGCCAATTCCACTGTGGAGAAACTTCATGCGTGCAGCGGCTTCCACGGTAGTGTCCTGCACTGGACATCCTACTTGATCGATGTTTTACATACTGTAGACTCATGAACACAGATGTTAGCCAGTTCCAATGATGCCTTCAAATCAACACACATCCAGCATGTTATTTATTTATTTATTTTTGACTGTTGAACATTTTTATAATATATTCCACCATTGTTTTTTTTCCTTCCAGGAGGTTGCTGACTTAATGGATAACTGGGGATGATGGACTACAACAAGTCTGGGAAAGACCCTTTCATTGCACATACCCCAAACAAGAGGAAACCCGCACTTTTTAATGTCCTTGGATGAATAGTCAACAACAGCTGAACCAGCATGTCCATGTCTTCAGCTGCCACCAGCTGAATAAGAGATGAAACAATACCATGATTACCACTGACAGATGATCCTTTGGACTGGCGGAAATCTAAGGAACATGGGTGCCCTCTCCTGTCCAAGCTGGCACAAAGGTGCTTGTGGGTTCAAGGAAATGGAGTATCAGCAGAGGGAATGTTTGAGCCTCTGTATCCCTCTGGTCAGTAATGATGTCCCCAGCAGATGAGAATATTCCCTCTGCTGACATGCAAAAACATGCAAATAGGAGTCTCATCTTTTGTACAGGGAATGCATTTTTTGCATTAGAGGTAAACCAGGTCTAAGCACTGAAATGTCATGATGTGTCCATAAAGGTTTCCAAATGATTATATGCACCTTAAAATTTCAGGAGGTTATTTTAGAAAAGTTTAGTGTACTGTATACACGTGCAACCATTTTATCTTTTTTTAAAAATATTTTTTTCTTTTGCCATAGGTTTTTAGTGGAATGTGCATTTCACCTTTTTTTAAAATATCAAATTGGTATATTGATGGGATTTTGTTAAATGTAATTTGCATATCACACGACTTTGTGGTGGTGCTATGATTGATACTGATACTGTAAGTCAGAGATGTTACCTTTGCTATATATAGTTTAGTCACAAGCTGTTGTCTCTGGCAAATGAAGATTTTTCAAGCCTTTAATGATTTGTTGTTTTGGAATTGGGAATTGTACATATGCTGTTTTTTATTCTATAAAATAAATGTACTATTAATAAATCATGTGTGTTTCCGATTTCCTAAAACTATGGCTCATTTCATCAAAAGTTAACACACAAAACCTCAAGATCATACACAAAACGCAAAATGTCACAACCTCCTGGGTACCTAAATAGTAAATCTGCATCAAAACCCTACTTGTGTACATAAAATCTCTTCATCATATAGTAAAGTGATAACACCACAAAAGTTTGTATAGAAAAAGTATTAAAACATTTTTTTAGGTGGATGGCCTACAACATTAAAAGAAAATGTCAGGTTTCTTACACAGAGAAAAAGAACATGTAAAGAATTTCCTGCTAAATTAAGGTAATTTTAATTTACCGTTGAGTTGCATTTTCATAATTTCATAATTTGCATAATCAGTTTACTACATGTACCCCAGTAAGCAGTTTGTACTGCACATTGGATATGTTAACCACAAACTCACACATGCAATTACACAATTTGGGCAATTTGGAAATAATAGTCAGCCTTTACCGCATGTCTTTCCACAGTATGGAGAGGAAACTACAATACCTGGAAACTCTGGAAATCACAGGATTTTGTTTCCTAATAAAGATTTCACCACTCTTTTGGTAAGAGAAAAAACAAATTGTTCCTGAACACTTTAATGTTTTTTTTTTCTGAAGAATTAAATTATTATGATGAGAAAATAAATTCCATTTCAATAATTTTAATAATTTAAATAATTGAACAATTAAATAATTAAATACATAATTTAAATGAGAAATTTTTTGTTTGTATTAAATCAATATATTTAAGGTAATAAAAGAGTGAATTCTTTCCTGGTTTATTTTGGTTAATGAACCTGGTAATATACACTGAAATTAATAACGTACGGTATAAGGGGCGTTCAAGGCAAACCAGGGGCTTTTCATTGTGCAGAATAACAGACAATTTATTTTTATATACTGTATAATCCTCTGCTAAAGTATTGCATAATCGGACTGCCTGCTTCATGGCGCCTACCAGGAACTCCTTTAATCACCCAAACATGTGGAAATGTCAGGACTGTATGGGGGGGATGTGCCAATGACTCCTAGCTGAGTTCCTGTCATGTGCAAGTGGTGTTGGTGAATGATTGTGTGTCCAGTTAACTCAGACGGATGTGTCTCTTCTGCAAGTTGGAGACACATTATCCATTGATTTTCAAGTAGCAGGCTGGAAATGGTCATGGGAACAACCGCAGTGGGCTCTGAGTCACCTCGGCTGAGATCCTCATTCACAGACATACGGCATTCTTTAAAACGTTTGCACTGTTGAAATGCCCCATGCTTGAAGACCTCTGTAAAGGTTAGTCAGTTTTACGCCTTCATTGACATAAATAAATTTCACCACTAGGAAAAAAATAGAATCTTAATTACACAATAGTCTTAATTCCTGTCTTACTGAATCCAATAAAAAGGCAGCTTAAATTCTTTAAATTTCTTAGGTAATGTTCGTAAATCCAACAATTTGATTGTTGGATTTACAAACTCATATAGACTTACTAAGTCTATATGACTTAGATTTGTGATTAAGTCGTATATATGGTTAAGTGGGATTGATCTTTAATTATTAAATATCATTTACATTTTCTCAACTAGTATATCCATCTCAGTTCATGGCAATCCCATCTGCAGAGTAATATCTTACTGTAACATTTTGAATGTTAACGACGAGAACTGAGCACTAGCATCATTTTAAATTTACACTCAATAAAATTTCACATTTAGTTGTAACAATTTCCAATAATGAATGTTCACACACAGCAGTGTTAAAGAAATATATAAATTTTGTGTTAAAGTCTTTTGTGTTAAAGTTTCAGATGTTTAGTGTTAGAGATTTTGATGCAAAGTTGTAGGAGTTCAGGCTTTACAGGGAAGAGCATCCACAGACAGTGTATAACTTTTTCAAGTAATTTCAAGATGAAATTTTATAATGTTTGTTTGTTGATGTGGTTGTCTTTCTTTATTGTATTTCAGTTTTAGTAAGAATAAATTAGCTGATCTTTACATGATTTAAATGATTTTTTATTTATTTATAACAATACATTGTTACCAAACTATTTTAATTGCATGCATTGTTTCAAAGAATCTAGTAATTTACCCAAGCAATCTAAATATTAAAAATCGCATAATTCACATAAAATCCTCCAACAACTAGCTAATAGAGTATAATTATCTGTTAAAACTTAATGAGTTAATTATATTACTAATGATACTACAAAAGAGCAACAACAACATAAGGAAATATATACTACACATTGCAGTAGTTTGTGCAGCAAACCTGATTACTATATAATAATCTAGACACATTGTTGCTGTACTGCCAAGCTGGTTAGCTTAGAACAGCGATGTCTGCTTACAAAATAACTGACTCCCAACGTACACCCAAGTAATGGGATCCTAAAATATTCATGAATAATCGCATAAATACAAGAAAAGGTCGCTATATTCATATCATTTCATGTATGATAAAGCATAATAATAAAATAAAACTAAAGGAACCTTAAATTATAACACTAAAGCAATAAACAAAAATTTGATATCACTTTCTCTCATAGTATGCTAACGCACTTCTTGTATCACCCCATACTGTACTTGTAACCTTGGGTGAAAAAGCTCAGTGGATACCTCCTCTGAACACATACAGCAGGGACTCTTTAAGTGGCAAGGAAACACAATATTTGCATGGTACCAGATCAAGACTTTAAGATATAGAAGATGGTTAAACCACAGCTGTTGAATTGCCTTTTGGAATTGTGGTTGCATCAGGAAGTTCCAAGACTGTTTTGATAATATTCCTCTTCTTTTGCAGTTTCTCTCTAAGCGTAGCACTTTACATTGCAGTGAACATTGACCATCCATGTTAATGGAAATGTAACATAATAGGACCCTTCATGTCCCAAATGAAGCTCATCATGTTTTGTTTCGTTTTTTTTGCTGTGAGGTTTGACTGGAGATCATATACAGTATATGTTCATATCTAATCGTCTCATCTTCACCTTCATTGCTCACATTTGATGTTGTAAGCAACAGGTCCCTTGATGTTAAAGGCAAGATAGAAAGAAACATTGCCTTGGCCACGCACGATGGCTGGATGATTGGAAGAAACCTCAATCCTCGCAGATCCTTCTACAGCAAAAACCTTGTAATTTCTCACCTCTCCTCTTATACGTCGTAGTTTTGGAATTTCGCATCCTTTAGTAAGACGATTCATTGACATTTCATCCAGATGTGATTTATGGACAAACTTCTGTAGTCCATGGCCTTTAGTGAGGAAGAAGAGAGGCACCAGGTAACGAGAGCGAAGGTAATTCTTGTATGTTCTTTCGAAGGAGCGATGCATATATCTAACACATTCAGATATGTCCAGGTCGTTGAAGTTGTGTTCGCCTTGTTGCGGATCAGGCCAAAAGAGCAGAAGGACCAAGAGGTAGAACTCTGGACTTCTTTGATCCTTTTGGTTTGTCCAGAGCTTGTGCAGCAGTCCCTGAAGTTCCTTCAGTGATCTGAGTGCTGTGGATTTGTCATTGCTTTGACTTAGCATAACATTTGCAACAATGTAGTTTTGGACAATCTGGGCATCACTCTGTGAATGCAAATAAATTTCTTTCCACTGTTCAGTGATCAGTTCCAGCTCAATCTTCTGGTATTGTGTGGACAGTAATCCTGCAAATGTGCTAGCTTTTCTTTCCTTAAGGATCTGAAGTGCCGATTTGTTATTTTGGGATTGTGTTACAAACTTCCTGTAGCATTCATCAACTTCTGGCCAAAAGTATATAGGTTCGTCGTTGTGGATGCTTGGCATTGAGTAAAGGAGATACCATTCCAAAAATTCATATTTCTTTTCAACTTCATCTCTTAGACTTGTAATGAGATTCTTATACTTGGCACATCTGCCTCTTCCATAAGAGTTGAGAAAATTGTGCCCGGAAATTTCCTTCGTAAGTATCTTGGGCCATTGCTCGTGGAGTTTTGTGATATGGTCAAAAATGATGTTTGCTACTTCCATGAACCCGAAGATTCCCCGGTTGTTGAAGATGGTAGATGTGCTTGTCATTCCATGCTCTTGCATCGCTGGTGCCTCCTCTGCCTGAGCAACTTTTTCTTCGGCTTGAAAAACCTCAGCTGCTTTTTTTCCATGCTGCAAGATTGTTTTAGCATATGCTTCACGGTTTTGCAAGGGCACTGTTTCTGTTGAGATCATGTTTTTTAACCAGTTTTTATGCACTTGTCCAAGGGTGTCTCTGATAAAGGAATTTCTTTCCTCCCTGATAACTGCCATTTCAGCCCAGTGTTTAGCTTTTTCACAATCGTTCCTCTCGATGTAATAGAAACGGGCGAGTGCTTGTGGATAAAACGGATCCTCTGTAAATTTTTTCAAGGCCATTTTGAACACTGCCACACACATCGATGGTCTTTCTTCTGTTTTGATATCTAGGATCAGTTTGGAGAATTTATCCAAGGTCACTCTGGGGCTCAGCCTACATTCTCGTTTAGTGAGTAATTTTTTAATAGTTTTCACCAAACATATGGGCATGTAATCTCTGCATAGTTCTGTCAATAGCTTCAATGTAATGTCACTTCTGGTAACGCCAGTTTGAATTAACAATCTTAGACATTCCTTAGCAACCATGGGATGTACCATACGTATGTGTATGTCCTCACTTATCTCATCTTCGTTCTTTGTTGAGAATTTGACCAGAAAGTCGGTGTAGGGCTCAAAAGTGAAATCCTCAAGGATACTACTTTCCCTCCTAATGAAGCTCTGACAAAAATCATAAGGAAGGTACGAGCCAGGGACATATGAATTAATCAGCGCCAAAAATGCCAGAAGTTGTTGTTTGCGGGACCTCCTTCGTTTCCTTAACGGGTGGAGAATTTTGCAGACCTCTTTAACGTAAGTTGGATCATAATTTCTCTGCATGATATTAAAGGCATAAAAGTGAGTTTGTCTGTTTCCATACGTTTTAAATATGTCATCCTTTTTTTCATTAAACCTGCTTTGCTCTTCAACTGAAAGGCTTGAGGACAGTTTCACATTTTCGTTTCCCTCTGCCAAGCCCAGGGTTGCATCACGAAGGCAGTTGATGATGATGACCACAGGGGTTGTAGCAGTGATTTTGTTTGCTTTAATTTCATCACAGAGGTTTTCTTCAAGGTTTTCTCGAAATTCAGTACTCTCAGTTAGGTACTTGTTGTCCAAAAGAAGGAGAACAGTGTTTTGTTTTTTGGAACCACCTGCTTTAAATAATCGCAGCACTTGCTGTGCAGTTGCCTTTGTGTCTGTTGTGGAATCTAATAGTTTGGCACACCTAAGCTCTTTTCGCAGGTCCCATAGTACCTGCATGGCTAGGGTGGACCCTCCACTGCCCGGCTCATGGAACAAGTCAATATGTGCAATGCTCCATCTTTTTGTTTTAGTTTCAGTGATCTTGCTTCGTAGTACTTGATACATGTCCCGCTTCACGAGAGGAGAGTTTTTCTGTTCAGCCCAGTAGAAGTTCAGCCATTGGGGTGGGGCACCTTTGTAAAACTCAACTTCCACCTCCAGGGCATTTTCAGGACTGATCACTTCACCCTTATACTTATTAGCCCACACAACATCAAGGGATGATAGGAAGTCTCTGTCTTGAGTCTGCAGTGGTATTGTCCGACCACGTTGAGAAGGAACAGTGTAAGTTGCCATCAGACCTGAATTCTGAGGTTAACCTTTGATTGATTCAAATTCTGTATATTCCAAAGTGCCTTGCTGGAAGGGAAATAAAGAGAAATCAGAAGTTGCATTTATTGTACCTGTATTATTATTATTATTATGCACAAGTCACTTTAAGTATAAACACTTTACAGCATACTTGCACACCCACTGGACATTTCTATTTATACTCTACTCCTTCCACACAAAAATTCCAAATTCCATATATATTCTATATTTTTCTATATTGTACACCTGGATTTTCTTACATTTTTCTTATATTGTATATTAGCTGGTTTTCTTATATTTTCCTTGTATATTTTACATTGTATATTTGTATTGTACAGATATTTTATTCTTAGTTAAATCTACTTTTTTTTTCTTCTTGTTTATATTTTCCTATAAATAGTCTCGAATAGTGTTTTATTTTAAGGTCAGGGCAGTCGCCTAAACATTTCACTGCATATCGTATTGTGTATGACCGTGTATGTGACAAATAAAATTTGAATTAGCATATTATGATGATTATTAATAATAATAATCATAATAATGTTTTTAATTAATTGTTGTAAGTTTTTATAATAATAATAATGTTTTTAATTAATTGTAAGTTTTTATAATAATAATTATTATTGTTAATAATAATAATTTGTGTTGGGGACGTTACTTTTTAAAGTAACTAATTACATTACTTTTTAGTGACAGTAATTTTGTAATCAGTTACATTACAGCATTACATTCTGATAAAAGTAACTTTTTTTACTTCTTAAGTGATTCTTCATGCATGTTGTTTTAGTCAAGACCTTTATAATTACTCTACCATCATCACTCAGCAAAGTTTGGCCCATAATCTGTTAACTACTAACAACAGGAATAACATAATGCATTCTTCCATG
>QMIH01001465.1:142867-154637 GCA_003987875.1 Clarias batrachus
GCGAGGCATAAACGCAGGAGGATCCAGATGGTTCAGGGAAACGATATCTTTATTTTAATATAAAACATATAAACACGAAACAGGGAAATTAAATGAAACAAATATACATTAATTGAAAAACGAAACTAAAACACGTATAAACAAACCAGAAACATCCACCTTCTCTTAAACTCAATTGTAACAAATGCAAGACAACGAAAGACCTCAAAGCAAGCTATTTATAATTAACCTAATTACTTACTCGGATCAGGTGGACGCCCACGTCACCTGACCCGAGGTGCAAACATAAACATTACAAATAAACGGGTTCTTTGGGCGCTTTGGCGCCCTCTAGAGGTTATCCCTGACACCCACCTGTTGCCAGATTATTGTGCCGTATTGCCTTTAATTCTCGCGTTTTGTTTATGTCTTTGTTTCTCCGGTTACGACCCCGCTTTGCTTCCCGTTTTCGGCTCCGTCTTCGCGCTTCGGCTTTGATGTTCTYTGGATTACCGGCTTTTGACCTACGCTCACGTTTGACTACDAGATTGTCTGCCCTGGATGTTTGTGTCTGTCARCTCTGATCCCTGCTCACGTCTGACTGCATGCTTCGGGATTACTCCTCACAAGGAAGCTATAGACTTTTATGGATTATTTATCCGTTTCCTCATTGACTTCGTGAGTTCATTTGGATTACGGGACAATATTTCCCCGACGTGGATTTGGGCACCGCCTCCCTACCTCTCCGCGCYGGAACGCCCTCTGCTGGCCGTAAGTCTCCTTCCTGATCTCTCTCTCTCTCATTCTCTGCTATTGGATCTGTGTGTTTCCCTCCTAGTGGAGAGCGTGACAGCGAAAGTTGTTCGGCTCAATGAGTTCTAAATGTGTACCGAGTTTCATGTGCCTACGTGAAAGTGTGTATGAGCTAGGCAGCAAAATCTCGTGTGGGCCACGTGACTCTCAGGAATCCTGATGGCAGCAGATTCCAACCTGTCTGCCAAGTTTCATGGGTTTTTAAGCATGTTAAGACCCCCGAAAAGTCCCAAAGGATGGGAAAAAAAATCTTAGGAAAACAAAAGGGTCCTGCGCACCTTATAGTGCTTGGGCCCTAATAATAAACAATGGCAGTCTTATTTCTGAGAGTAAAATATTTTTAAAAAGAGCGTCTTTAATGTTTTAATGTCTTTTTATTGACGATCTCTGTCTGCGTCTCTTTGCCTTTCCACCAGAAAACTAAAACCGCACTAAATATGTTATTTCAATATAAAAGTCCTCAAACCCAAGAGAAATGTGAGGTAATATAAATTCACAATAAATAAATAAATAAATAAATAAATAAATAAAAGCTTTTGGATATTAAACAGAACCATTATGACTTTGAAAATAATTTGTAAATTAGGTCATTTACAAGTAAGTGTTACAGAAGGACTGACAGAAGAAATAGAAGTGAGGGGAAAAACCCAAACGAGCACGTTTATTGAAGACGAACAGTATTCTAAGGAAATGTGACTGAGTGAACCGGAAAATCTTAGCTGTTGTATTGATGGAGTTGGTGGACGGAGGAACAGGAAGGGCAGACGGGGTAGGCAGGATGTGGAGTTCGGAGGAATACGGAGTTGAGGAGACAAGGAGACGAGGAGACACGGAGACAAAGCGTTGGGTAAACTTTCCAGTGTGATGCTTAGACAGCATAAGAGTCCTTGTAAGCAAGAGTCAACAGTGACAGGGAGAAATTTGAAAGTCAAACTCTGAAATCAAAAGGAAAACTATCCAGGTGGCAAAACTTTAATTAGTAAGGAAAATCAGGCTTCACAGAAATTCAATTATATGTTATATATATTGTTTCAGCAATGTTGAAATATGAACATTCCCTTTACAGTAACATTATGTAAACCGATTTACTACAAAAGTTTAAAAACTATTTTCTGAACTGACAAACCTAACGCTTAATAACATGAATGATGTCAAGGCATCATAATTTTTCAACAGTAATCAAAAACTGCATGTTTCAAGTGTTTTCTCATGTGGACTATTTCACCTATAGGCAGATTTAAAGCAATAACACATACTATAAGTAATTTTTGAGACTGTTTGCTAGATGGTTGTATAGTATTAGGATGTATCCCTATAACTGCTGTGTAAACAGTGTGTGTATCTCAAAGAGAAGCGTTTACATTTTTAGCAATGTGTTATTTAAACCGATTTAACTGTTAGAGAATGTCGGAACCTCAGATTCCAAAATCATTATCTGCTGTGTAATACACTATAATATAATTCACCTTATTCTTCCTTAAGTCTAGCCACATCAGTGTAGTTTCTGTTATACTGATTTAATTATATGTACAAAGCTATTACTGTAACCTAGAAATCACATGGACAAATAGCATCAAGTATTCATGTGAACAGGAAATAAATCGCAAGATAATTTAGATGAATCAGGCTGTGACATAAAAAGGAAATGAAAGCACAACTAAATGGACAGGATAATTAGCTTTGACATATAAAAGCCTATTCACAAGTCTGGGATTTTAAACCATCTAACCAGCAGAGGTCAGTCTCATCTGAGGAGTAGGTGAGATTAGTATTGGACACATCAACGTTTTCTTTCAGCTGCAGTGTTATTTTTGTAGAAGAAAAAGGTCGAAAATTTGCTAAAGAAAAATTTGAAAAGTCATCAAGTTAGAAATACATGCAGGAGGTGCATATAATTATAACATATCACATAGGGAGACTGATGGCAGTCTTCATTACTAATTTCAGGCACTACAAACACATTGCAAAATTATGAAAATCCAAAATTAATCAAGATTTTTGTCCCCAGGTCAGGATAAAACAGCTTATGCAATACATCATAATTAATATGAATGGACAAATAACATTCTGCATTTGTTTAAGACAATCAGACATTATATGGTGCAGTATTTAGAAACATATTGGTTTAAGGTGTCTAATGTGTTATAGGCTTTAGACTAAAGAGGTACATGATAAATATACTGATGTATGGTGCTATTTTACTTTTTAAGTAAAGCACATTTTCCACTTGTTCCATGATATAATGGACCAACATGGGCGAGAAGATATTATTTGAGTGGTGGAAAATGCTTAACAACAGCCAGAATGACAAGGTAAGTGTAAACGACCAGTAAAAATGAATGAATAAAATGTAAGTAAAAACAGGTTCTATACATAATGTTTGTGTATGATTGCAGAGTAACTGGTGTGTGTATCTGCATGTGTGCCTGTAGGGATTATTTAAATATACTGTACATCAACCTATGTACAGCTCTCATTGTATTAAAAGAAGTAATGGTAAATTGCATGGGGTTACTAATGCATTCTAAAACTCATTATTGAATTCAGGTAAGAATTTTTTTTACAAATTCATAAAATGTTTTTGGCATATTTATGTAAATATTTAAATGTAAAAAATCTAGTACATACAGTACTTCACCTTCATATATTATATTTAACTTTATATATATATGGCAAATGTATATGAAACACAGGTAGTAAAGACAGGGTTTCAGTTTGTACTGAGGTTTATATGTATGAGAACCGCTTCAGTGTGGTAAAAGATCTCATCTGTATCTTCTCACATATCAGTCGTATCTGGTCTGCGGTTAAAACACTGGCAGTAATGTTAAAGCACACAAGCCTCTCTGTTCCCTTCTAAAGATTTTTTTCAATTAAAAATAGTGTGTAGCTCATGTAGCTCTCAAGATTGTCATAAAGTACTGATATAAATAAATGCAAAAACAAATGCAAATGCACTTTATTATTATTTCCACTGAATTAAATTCCTTTTTAATTATGTTGCTATAAATATGAAGCTTTTTGAAAACTGTACCAAATATGAATGAGTGTAATAACAACTAGAATTAGACTTTAATACTCTCTCAAATCTATTTATTGAAATTGTTTTATTGACTGAAAGCCTTGTAAGTGTAATGTTTATAACAACCTAATTAGTACATATTAATGAGAAAAAGCTAAACTGAATAATTTTGCTGGGATTATTTAGTCTTTTAACCAAAGAAATAACAGCCCTGAAGTGGTATAAGTGAATTTAAATGTGCTGGAGTCATTTTGTATGTGAGCTTCAACCTGAAATAATAATATCACTAATTACATTAAAGCTGATCAGTTTATTTTTCAGCTTTAACTCTTTTAACTATTTTTACAAACTCTTTTACCGTCAACAACAGGCTATGTGAATGTAAGTTGATTAAAGCACATAAATGGAAATATTACACTTACTTTATTGACAGTCGTATGAGAACATTGTTAAAAAAATCCATAAAGGTCATGAACTGAATTGTTAACACAATTAACAAAACACACAGAGCATCCCCTAAATCCCAACATGAATCTTTCTATGATTGATTACAAATGTTAATGTACACATACTACCAGTGATTATGAATAAATACATATACAGAATGATAAGATAAAAAAACACTAGGATTAAAACAATTTACATTATTATACAATACATACATTGCCCAGTAAAAAAAAAGTCAGTCACCACCTGGACATAACTAAGCAAGTAGTTTAGCCTTAATAAACAAGTTATCATTAGCCTCCACTTCTACTATTCTTATAGTTTCACTTCATTACATGATGACAGCTCCATATCATTGGACAGTTATGACTGTATAATTCTGGTAGACATGTCTCTTGTACACGAGTCTTACAAGTTTTGTAACATATCTCTCCTTCTACACAGAGCATACACAACAGTATACCCTATAGTTTTGCTAACTATATAACATGGTGTTGGCATAACATCCCAGGAAAGCAAGACCAGAGTTACCAGCCTTAGAAATCACCAATAAATAAACTTCACTTTAGAATCATTGAAACTCTTGTAATATTTAATTTGATGTGTAATTAATATAGCATACATGATTTCACTTTTAAAATTACCAAAAAAAAAAAACTGTACTTGAGACAACTTTTTCAAATGTTTGTCGGTCACAGGGATTATATAAATCAAAGAAAATGTGTACAGTATGTACATATGCGCATATGTATGTCTGTGTTTCTGTGCATGTGTGTTTAGTAAAGGGTAATTGTTATGCCTGGATCCTACTTCACAAAAAAAACCTCAGTGTTACCGTGGAACCTTGGATTGCGAGTAACGTGGTTTGCAAGCGTTCCGCAAGACGAGGAAATATTTTTCATAAATTTTGACTTGAAAAACGGTTTACAAGTACCGAGTATCATTTTATCACGCATGCGCCAATGGCTTTTCTCTCTCTCTTGCACTACAGAATTGTGGGTAATGATTTCCCCTGCTGGGTCTTAGTGCTCATCTCTCACTGGTATAATCAATATCAGTGCACACGTGTACTGTTTACTATAACACTGTGATCACACATTTGCACGTAAAACATCTTTTATTTTGTGTGTGTGTACAGCGCACATGTATTATTTATCATAACACACATGTGTGCGCGTGTGTAAAGTAAAAGCGAGTCTTATTACGGAGGTGAAAAAGATCCATTTTCTCTCTCTCCCTGTACTTGTGCGCGTGAGTCATTGGACACCGTGCCCCTTCACACACACCCCTCCTCTTCTTGACCACACACACACACACACACGGAAACACTTATCTGTCGGGATTTATTTATTTTTACATTTTTTAAAGCTAAAGTGCAGGTTAATTAGTTTTTTTTAATTAATTTATTGTATTCATTATTTTTATGTATTTATTTTTTCGGGCTGTGGAACAAATAATTTGAGTTTTTATTATTTCTTATGGGAAAACTTGATTTGATTTATTAGTGTTTTGATATACCAGCCTGCTCCCGCAATGAAATATGTTCATAATCCAAGGTTCCACTTTACCTGGTCAGTTAGAGCTCTGGATATGGCGGACTTGTTGTGGAATTGTGTTCCTGGACTTTTGTTCACACTTACTAATCGAGTAAAATATTAGCATGGATGCTAAAACAAACAAACAAACAAAAAATGGAGATAAAACATAGATTCCACATGGAGAGTTTAGTGATGAGGCTTTTACGCACTTACCAGTAAAAGCATTGACAGCAGAACACAAGCATCTGTGAACTTTACTTCATACAAAAAGATAATTGTAAAGAAATATGAAAAAAAAACTAACATACAGTTCACAGTATTTATGAATATACAGCATTTACATGTCAAGAGAAGAAAAAAAGAATAAAACTATTAATTATTCTAAAAAGAAATAATCACATAAAATAAGTTTACTGAAACCATTATTTAATAATAATCATCTTCACCATGTTATTGCACACTAAAAAATGCTGGGTTGTTTTTACTACCCAAACGCTGGGTTGCCTCTGTTGGGTAATATTTCTGGGTTATTTACAGGGAGTTGGGTACTTTTTGTTTAACCCAGCTTGCTGGGTTGGAGTTGGGTTAGCTAGCGACAGCTAACATCACAGATCACACCGCAACTCCCCCGAATTTCACCAGTGAATTCAGTGGCTGTGTCAGCTTCGTGTCTTTTTTTTTCTTCCTCCTCACGCATTTAAGAGGAAATGTAAACGTTAAATACAAGGTCTGTATACACACTTTCACTCACCTATGACTGAATTTGTTCACTGTATGTAACATTTATTACTGTTACCGTGTTAAAGTTACACTCAAACTTTCAGCCTGGTCTGTGCTATAGCATGCTAGTTTATCAGACAATGGCTGCTAGCTAGCCAAACCAAAGAACCCCACCTGTGTATGAAAGAAACTGCAGAAACTTCTGAGCTTTTTAGCTTTCTTTGTAGAATGCTTGCAGGGTGTATGAAGATGGTGAAGTGATGAATGAAAGCTAAACTGTTAACTGTAGTGCCAGCATGACGCTAGCATTTAGCTAGGTTACTAGCGTTAGCAAACACATATAAAATAGCTGAGGTGTTGCAAAACACTAATCTTCTTACAAATATGCATACTAGCCAACCCTCTCGATTTTTTCCATAAACTTTTACTTTCCTTCTTTCTAAGGTTGGAACCAACACCGTGGAATATCTGTCAGTCGAGGCCATACACCTACATCTGATGTTGGGAGATAATGACCAGCACTGCTCTCAGGCATTAGTGCTTCTCAGTAATAGTATCGTAATCATGTCGCTGTTTAACTTGTTTTGTATTATCTGATCTTGTGCTTTTGAAAAATAAATATATATATTTTTCTATGTTTTGTACAATTAATTGGGTGTTTATTGCATATATGTATGGTTTGCAATTTTTTTTTTGTAATAGACCAGTATATCAAAGTAATTAAACTGTTTAAACTGTTTTACCCACAGACATGTAAAACAGAAAAATAATAATAACCTATTTGTGAGGTAGAATTAACTCAGCATTATAGTTAAATATGACCTAGAATTTGGATTGAATATTTTACCCATTTTGCTGGGTTAAATTAACTAGATAAAGTTTTTACATGAAAATATTTATATTTAAATTTACCATACCACTAAATTAAAAAAATTAACCCACACACACTAAATGACCACAATGCATATCATTGTATCATTATGAACAAATTAATTGCTCTTCAAAGACACTAGATCTATCAGGTCTTTGAGTTTAATGAAGTTAAAATCAATTTGTATGTTTGTAATGTGTAGCGCACTGATGATCACCTAACCCCTTATTTTCCTTTTCCTTTATGTAAGGGTTAGCAGCGCTCAATTAAAATTTAGCTGAAGTCCCAGAGAAATAAGGAACCGTCATAGGAATATGACCAAAAAGTGTATGAGCTCTGGCAAGGGTGCCCAGATTCAGGTGTAATTCCCTGGTGTGAAAGCATCATCAAAAAAAGAAAAAAAAAAGCACAGAATGAAAGGAAACTTATTATTATTTGACAATTTTTGACGATCATTAAATGACAACTCAAGATGTATTTGTTTCGTCAGTACTTGGGCTAATCCCTAATTTTATATATTATATAAATAATCAAATGTAATTATATGTATATAATTTAGGTTAGTTGATATCCTAGTAATCCAGTGTACTGTAAGTACTTCAAAGCACATTTTGTAAGTCACTCTGGATAAAAGCGTCTGCCAAATGCTTAAATGTAAATACAAATGGTGTGTGTGTGTGTGTGTGTGTGTGGAATTAGACCTTGTCATAAACTTAATATATAGGATAACATGAAAAACTAATCTAATATCATAGTCAGTTACAGAGACACAAAACACAGGATTTGCTGTATTGTTTATTGTGATGATTTGACACAGCTTAATACAATATAACATAATCCATATTTGTGGCAAGCAAAAGCTTACAAAGGAACCAATAATAAAAGAAATTCATACTATGCACTTTATTGTAACAATATTTTAATATTATATTCTTATTTATATAAACAGCAAAAGGTAGCGATTCAGTTATGTTGTAATAAATATATTTAATATAAAAATAAGTAGACATTTCTTTTAATACTGTTCTGAAATGTAGGGGAAAAAAACATGTGTCTTTTAACAAACTTTAACACACACACACCATTGCAAGATGGAATATTAAATATTATCTATAATATGTATACTATAGTTATATTTGGCTGGTTTCAGGTAAGCGATTCTCTCTGCAGACGAGTGCACCTAAGAGCGGCTCTGAAATCAGTCTCATATTTGCCAGAGAGTTCAACTCAAAAGGTACAAAAAAAAGAAAAAGGTCAAGAAAAAATGGTGCATATAAAATGAGCAGAGTAAAAATGGCAACACTAAGCACTAGCACTCCTGACTTCCTGTCTGTGGTCTGGTTTGTGTCAGGAGGGGCTTTACAAGTCACTAAACATGCGACTGCACATATAATTACAGGCAACACACATAAACACATATTTATTCTCATAATAACTCCCCATGGGATGAACTGGTACACAATTGCTATCAGCCACACAAAGATACAGAGAATAATAGAGCAGGGTGGAGAGAAAATGCCAGCAAGTGGTGGATATTTTTGCATAAGAATGCTTTCTAATGCCACCAACTGGTGAAGCTGATACCCACAGAGCCTAGCTCCATATAACATCACACTGAAAACAATACAAATTGAGTAGGATTCCTTGCAAATATTTGTTACAAAGATTGACCCAGAAATTATTTCCATCAGGTCACTGAGGAGGAGGAAGATAACGATGAATGATATTTTACCTCCACTTTTATGGATCTGTTGTTTGTCATGTTCCAGGAAAACTGTAAAGCACAACTTATTTTCCTGTGGTGAAAAAAACATATTAATTGGTACAAAGCCCTGACATTGATAATGTATTAGAAGTAGTGCATAAACAAAACTTTTTTTTTGAAAATCTAAGCAGAAGTATTGTTACAGCTGCTTATACAATATAGAAATTTTATTTTTATTTATCAATCAGATTTAGAAATTTGAAAAGGTAATATGGCATTGGAGTTTTATAATCAAATGTATCATCTATGGTGCAAGTCCCATCAGTCATTTAAATTTAATAACACCCACATTTTACAAAAAAAGTCTTAATTATTTTTCACGAAGTTTGTATGATTCAAACTCTAAAGGTTGCTTAAGGGTATTTCAGTTATGGTACTTACCAACTCAATTTATGACTGACTGAAAACCAAATTGTAGTCACAATATGTTTACCTGCAAGAAAAATATTAATAAATTATAGAAAATTATGTTTACTGATTAATGCATAATTCCATTATGTTTTCTTTTACATTGTTTGTACTATAAGCATTGTAATGTGCTACACTGAACTTTTGAATAAGTAACTTCATCCTGGTACTGAATTTATGAATAAAATAATTTGTTTTATAGTAGTTCCAATTTTTTTTATGATTATTATTATTTTTTATAACCTTTGAAAACTCATTTAAAACACCAGCACATAAATTAAACCTTCTAATTTGTTTTGTAGAATTCTAAGTGAAAATCCTTATCAAATCTAAATCAAATAATATGTTTTCTAATAGTTTAACATATTTTTTTTCCAATAGTTTAACATGAAGTTTAATATAAACTTTATATATTGTATGCAAATGTGTTAAAATGCTTTTATGTAAAATAACTCACAGTTTTGTGCTGCTCTCTGGTACTGTTTAACTGTGAGTGAAAGCCTGCAGAAGAGAGATGGGAAAATTGAAAGAAGAAAACAGAAAGAGGGTCTTGAGGGTCATTTATACTGCAGTGCTTCTGAATTCTCTAACTTGATTGGTCAGAAGGAGTTCTTTACCTTGTACAACAGCAGCTCTGATAATAACACTTGATGTAACCGTTACAGTAATGCACTCATTTTAATAAATTAATATGATCTTTTCTAAAGTAAAAACGTTCACATGGACTTGTACAGTGAATGTACCACATTAGTTACCTACATAAACATGTTACGCGAATATGAAACACAGAAGATTCTGCAGGATGTTAAGCTTTTGGTTTCTCAGTTACATGACAAGCTGTGGTTTTGGTGCTTCACATTAAATACTTGCTGGGGTTTTGGATCTAATATATACAGTACATTTATTAAAGTTGCTGTTACTTCAACTACCAATGTATTCACAATTCTCAAGACAATAGCTGCCTGATACTTTTTAAAAAAATCATCTGATATCGTTGGATAAAATTGAATGATTCAACTTCAAGTAATCTCTTCAATGTGACATCCATCATTGTTTGCGTTGCTTATAAACTCTGAATTGCTCCTTAGAGACCAGCACACACAACAGTGGGTCTGTGATTACTCTCAAACTTTCAACAAATATTCTGACAATGGTGAACTTGGTTTGGAGCAAGATGTTACTGTGTGACTGCAAAGTAAACGGTGTGTACATCTGGAAGGGAGGTCGCTGTGTGGGAGTGTTTCAGCTGCATACAAGTCACATAGATAAGATCTGTACTGTAACTTTACATACACGCAGATATACTGTATATGCACCTCTTACACAAGTGTCTAATGGAGAGGCAACTTACGTGTCTAACAGTGCAGATAGGAATTATTATGAGTTAGTATTTATATATGTACTTACATCAATTGATAAACATCAAGAAAGTAGAAGTTTGTTCATTTCTATTACTCATTACTGGATTCAGGTAAGAGAATTTTATAAACACATATATATGCATGTACAGTTGTGGCCAAAAGGAAATTGGAAATTGGAAAAGTTGCTGCTTAAGTTTTTATAATAGCAATTTGCATATACTCCAGAATGTTATGAAGAGTGATCAGATGAATTGCATAGTCCTTCTTTGCCATGAAAATTAACTTAATCCCGAAAAAAACTTTCCACTGCATTTCATTGCTGTCATTAAAGGACCTGCTGAGATCATTTCAGTAATCGTCTTGTTAACTCAGGTGAGAATGTTGACGAGCACAAGGCTGGAGATCATTATGTCAGGCTGATTGGGTTAGAATGGCAGACTTGACATGTTAAAAGGAGGGTGATGCTTGAAATCATTGTTCTTTCATTGTTAACCATGGTGACCTGCAAAGGAACGCAATGCATAAAAATGGCTTCACAGGCAAAGATATTGTGGCTACTTAAGATTGCACCTAAATCAAAAATTTATAGGATCATCAAGAACTTCAAGGAAAGAGGTTCAATTCTTGTTAAGAAGGCTTCAGGGCGTCCAAGAAAGTCCAGCAAGCGCCAGGATCGTCTCCTAAAGAGGATTCAGCTGTGGGATCGGAGCGCCACTAGTGCAGAGCTGCTCAGGAATGGCAGCAGGCAGGTGTGAGTGCATCTGCACGCACAGTGAGACGAAGACTTTTAGAAGATGACCTGGTATCACGAAGGGCAGCAAAGAAGCCACTTCTCTCCAAAAAAAA